>CAXKVY010012740.1:0-32968 GCA_964058915.1 Tetropium fuscum | reverse complement strand
CCTGCTGGAAAATGTAATTTTCGCCAACATTTAACTTCACGATAAGGTAAACGCACCAGTGATTAACAGTATTAGCAGAAAAGTTAAACAGAAATGTTTTCTTCTTGTTTTAATTCAATTTTCTTGGCATTTTTATTTTTTTGGCACAAAATTTATAGATTTGTACATTAGGCCCACCTCCTACGATTGTTTGAAAACGCACCGTCTTTTTTTTTCAAATTATTTTTAGAAAACCTGTTCTATCGCCAGTAATTGACAGTTAAATTCTTCATCGTGCCAGTAATTGACACCCCAGTAATTGACACACGTGAAAATGTAATAATTTTATTTAACTAAGCCTCAAAAACGTCTATTTCCTGTGAAGAAACATATCTCTTCCTATCACCCACTCCTTACAGCTCGTCAAAACACTACTTCTATATGGTTTTCTGAATAAATGATTATTATACAAATGTATCTGTAAGAAAAAGTTTTGCTTCTACCCCCTAAAAGTCGCACTAGTACGTAATCACCTACTTGTATGTGCTTAAATGTTAATTCTGGTGTTGTAAAGGCCTCAACATCATTTCATTCTTGATCGCTGCTGTCCAATTCTTCGTCAATGCTGTCTCCACTTTCAACCCATTCTTCCTCAGATGAAGTTTCAGGTATCAAATTGTATTCAAGTTTCTTCTTTCTCTTTATTGTTATTCCATTTGCATTTTTAATTCGTTCTTTCTTTTACTTTTTTCTGATCTTCTGAGTTTTTCTACCTCTATCCGTTTTTCAGTCTCTTTTTGAATGCGATATTCTTGCCAAAGTTCAGAAGTTGTCGCCGCCAGAACTCCTTCCTTATTTTGTTACCTTTTTTCTTCTCATCCGGCCAAAACAATGCCTTTTTAAATGGAGTTGGAACTTGCTCTTTTAAAGGTGACGTTGAAGATTTTGCAAGTGGTTGCCAAAGTCTTTACAGAATGAATTATTATTTTGGGTGGTTTTTGAATTTTCAGAAACTCGACCTAATTTCACCCCTTGCATGTTGAGTATGCCAGAGCAACTTGGTTGCGGAACAAGTTCTTGTAGCTGAATTTCCCCATCAAATTCTTGTGGCTGAAGTCCTGAAACATCGCAAGTTTCGGGGGATGTTTCCTTGTATTCATCTGGTGAAGTTTTTCCTTCCGCATTTTTACTACTGGATAGGGCTGGAACCTTTGATGTAACTATAACACTCGGAGTAGTTTCCACAAACATCAAAACACTTTCACTTCGCTCGACGCGCGTTTCGCCAACCATCATCCGGAAACGATTAAAAACTAATCTTAAACTAAAAATCTACCCTATTTATACAATGATTAGTTGTTAAACAACGCGTAAAGCGGGCTATATGGTGTAGGTCCCTTGTCGCTATTCATACTACTTTTACATTTTACAATTTCTATGCTCTCAAATGCATCCAACTGTCTATTATTGGTCACATTTCTAACTAATATTAAATTACTAATATCTATTTATGATTGTTGTCAAAAGCATGTTGTGCAACACTAGACTTATCTGTTCTTCCATATTTTAGATGAGCCATATGCTCTTTAGATCTGGTGTTAATTGATCGTCTCGTTTGCCCAACATATTTTCGATCACAATCATTACAACTAATTTCGTAAATCCCAGACCTTTCATTTGGAACAATTTTATCCTTTGGATTGTCTAAAAGTTGTAATTTATTACTCGGCGAATGAATCGCTGTTATACCCACGTTTTTGAAGACCTGACTCAAACCACGAGTAAACCGGGGTTTGTACGGGATGGATACATATTTTGAAGTCTCTATATCCTTTTGAAAGGTCGTAGAATTACGAAGTGTGTCCTTAAATTTACGCTTCTTAATTAGTTTTTCAACTATAACTCTAGGATAACCATTACTCACAGCTATATCTTTAATTAATACTTTTTCTTTTTCAAACCTCTCATTACTGAGAGGGAAACTTAGTAAACGATGGACAAGAAAATTAAAACTTGTCATTTTATGTTGATAGCAGTGGTGAGAGTCATTAGGGATATATCTGATCGTACTGGTATCTTTTCTATATATATATCAAATTCTAACCTATTGTCACAATTTTAAATTACTAATACATCTAAAAATGGACGTTTTCCATTATTTCCTAGTTCATATGCAAACTTTACAGAAGTGAAACGACTATTTAATTTGGAAATGAAGTTTTCTACATCCGCAATCTTAGTGTCAAACATGGCAAATATGTCATCCACATACCTCAAATCCTAGGAAAATACTCGAATTCTTCTTTTGTTTCAGTTTCAAATCGACTCATGAAGATATCAGCAATGAAAGGCGATAAACAGTTACCCATCGCGGTTCCTTCATGTTGTTCATAGAACTTGTCATTGAAACGGAAGCAATTTTGTTTCATACAAGGTTTTGTAAGGTTTATATATTCTTCTATTACTTCTTTTCTATAGTTGTTTAATTCGAGTAAATCCTCAAGATAGTCCAAGATCTGTGGAATTGGTACACTCGGAAATAATGAACAAACATCAAAGGAAATCATTCGAATTTTTAAGTGAAAACTAGGCTGTGCAATGGGCAAACTTTCAAATTCCTTAGTCGACCATTTTGATAAGTGGTAAGTCGGGGATCCAATAGACTAGTCGGTGCGTGCAATGGTATTGGACGCAGCGACTAGTCCTTCCCTGGCTTATGAATTTTTGGTAGACAATATAATCTAGGTACAGTAGTAGGTAAATTTAAGGACACACTTCGTAATTGTACGACCTTTCAAAAGGATATAGAGGCTCCAAAATATGTATTCATCACGTACGAACCCCGGTTTACTCGTGGTTTGAGTAAGGTCGACATAAAACATGTCCCTAAAGTTAGCAGAGCAAGGTCAGCAGATCACAGGTTTCATAACATCATAATTAGACAGTTATCGTTGCATGGCAACAAAAATATCAGATAAGCAAGAGCTATGATTCTTCTTCAAAAGCAGGCAATCATTAATTCCTTCCTACACCAACAATTCCTAACTCATGCAAGTAAGAAAAACATTAAAGTGTTCAGATTATACAATTTGTTCGAAAGCAAGTTGTCTTTAATTGAAGTCTCTCAGAATACTAGGTTTTGCGGGTTATGCAGATTTGGTTCAACTTTGATGCAACCCTGTATATTGAAACTTTGCCTGTAGTCGATTATCTTTATCGTGCTTTATTAACTGCAGTTTTAGCTTCAACATGAGGCCTGGATTTTGAGAGTCGGTTCACGAGTAAAAAAGTTATCGATGCAAGGCCAAAAATGGATGTTTTTGCGGTCACTGTGTAAATAAGGCAAATCAACGAAATTCGCAAAAACCGTTTCGAGATATGAGGTTCTAATTTATGAGATTCATGTTGAAATCCAGAAAATTCTTTTTTATTGAAATGGGACGATGCCGAAATTTCAGAAATTTAGCACTGTTTTATTTTCCGCCCTGTAGAAACTTTATATGAAACATATATCCTTGGTACAAACAAGGACCGGCAGACAAAACATTGTACTAGCTAACACTTCAAACAGAAACTAAATAGGCGGCGGCAATCCAGATTTATTCTGTTCCAAAATCAGAGCAAATTTGGCAGTGTAACGTTTATTTTGTTGATCAGTTTATTTACCAGCCCCAATTGAAATTTTTCAAACAGTTTATAGATGTCATTCCGAATCGAATAAGCCCTAAATCATATTTTTTCGGAACAGGCTAAGAGAAAGTCAGTAAAATGGCATTTGTTGAATAGACGGTCCATAGAAACAAGGGAAGCATTGCTTCGCTTAAATTTATTGTATATTAAATCGCATTATGTAAAACCTGGTTTTGTTACTGGACAAAAACTAGAACTGATTGAATTATTATACATTTTAAATAGCACATATATGTCCCGACAACGTTTGACAAGGATGGCCTGTCCGAGTAAACGCGACCACGAACCTCCAGCGACCTCCGCCGCTGATAATTAAGTTCTAGAGAACCTGATTTTTAGCGGTATTTTCGATATAACTCGCATAGTACGAAAAATGTCGAAAATTATTATATTTTGATATATTTTTTTAATATCTACAACGTCCTAATTTATCTTTTCTCGATAGGAGCTATAGTTTTTTAGTTATTTACAAAAAACCGTTTTTTTCGACTTTGCAAGTTTTTTAGGTTAAGTGCGCCATTCAGGCGCCAGTTGAATGTAATTATATAAACATATATATATATTTAAATTTTATTTCTTATATGCCCATATTTTTTATCCAGGCTATTTCTGCTGATTTAACACTAGGCCGTGACAGAATGCTTGAACTAATCATCATCTCTGATGATATATCAATGATAATCATATCTAGAAACGATTTAGTATTAAATAAAAAAACCAAAAATAGAGATATTAAGCTTAGGACCTAAGTTTTATTGTTTTAATAAAGAATATATTATTATCTTAATCTTAATTACAAAATTATGCTTGAAAAATAGGCATATGATACTGCACTTGTTAATAATTATTATATCCTGTTAAAATCATATTTTATACATACTCTTCCTATTGCAAACATTGAACGTCTTGTTAAAACACTTACAGCAATACAAAACCCAAATAAATTATATGATTCTATTTTTAAATAGAAATACTGGATTTTCAATTTATTTTTTCTTGTCTTTGCCTTATTTACTTCCAGTATTAATTATTGTTTGATATAAGGCGCTGTTGCAAATTATTTAAGGAAAACTAGTTGCCAAATTGTGGGAAAACTTAAGTTGAAACCCAGTTTTGTCATTAATTTCTTATCTCTTTAACAATTTAAATGGATATATTATGCTGTTCTATTATATTATTCTATAATAATTTAATAGTGACTGTCATAATTATTATTATAGAAAATAATAAGTGTTTTGCAACTCTACTATAAACACCCTTTTTACAAACGACCCCCTCTCGGCTACGGCACTGGTATTTCAACTTTTTGCAGAAGGGCCGAATTTAAAATTTCCAAGGCTATGATTGGACCAGGTTGGATAATTTTTGTAACCAAAATAAAATAATAGTAGGATGAAACCCAGTGAAAAAGGAAGAGAATATCGTCGTTGGCACGGTAATAGCTGCTATGTGAATTTTTTTCACTTTTTGGTTTAACACGGTTCTGTAATCGCTGCAATGTGTTCTATAAACTGAAATAAATGCTATGTTGAAAGAATAAACAGAAATTTATAAAATTTGATTTGTAATATCTGGCATGTGAACCACAGTGAATTCAGTGTTGTGATAATAATAATTAATTATATTATTAATAATAATGTGCTCTCGTGGTGGAAAATTAATGGTGCAACTGGTTCAGATGACTGAAAACAAGTATGGTATCCATCACCAGATAAAATGAGACTAGTTATATAGAGAATGGAAATGAAAATAGCTATATAGAGACTGAAAATGAAAGAGAAAAAGACGATGAAGGTGGCATACGGGAAGTGCATAATGGTGTGTTATTGGAAATACGTGGAAATGAGACTGTTAACGCAGAATATGGAGGAGACAACTTAAAAGAAACTTAAGCGAATTTAGTGAGAATGAATTCAATCGAATTAAATGAAAACAAAAAATAGACCGAAAAATTTTAGGGAAATATCAAAGTGTAAAAGGCCTCGAGGAAAACAATACACCGGATATACACGATAATCTACTGGTAAAGTGAAACAAAACCAGATTCGGAAAAAAGGGCAGTAAAAAGCAGATGCCATCACATCTAATCAAGTAACGAGTAGAACATTTATGTGTTCTTCTGTGACAGAACAAAACCGTGAAAGGTTGTTTAAATTTTTCTGGGATTTGCCTAATTGGGATGCTAGAAAGGCTTATATCAAAGGACTGGTTACTTCAAGAAAACCCCAACGAAGAAGAAAAACTACTGGTGAAGTATTAGCAAAAAAGAAAGAAAGTCATGATTGTCATTCCTTTAGAAAATGGAGAACGGGTATGTAAAACAATGCTCCTAAATACACTGGATCTTGGCAGGGATACCTTCTTACGTTGGTGTAAAAATGCATTGACGGATAACACTAACTTAAGTGAAAAAGAAAATGACGAGGTAACAGATCGATTGCGTACAGATAAATTTAGGAATAATATGAAAAATAAAGATAGTGCACGAGAATGGCTGGAGCAGTTACTCAAAGTTACCAGTCACTACTGTCGCAGTTCCTCGAAAAAAGTCTATGTGGAATCTGTGTTTAGATCAACATTGCACATGTACCTACCATGTTTATGAAAGATATTGCGAAGATCAGAATTTGAGTTACATTATTAAGAAAAATTTTAGGAGAAGGAAACATTGCAATACATAAGCCTAGAAAAGACCAGTGTGATACCTGTTGCGGATGGAAATCTGGTAATGTTTCAGAACAGTTATATTCTGAACACGTTGAAAAAAAAGGAAGCTGCTAAAGCGAAAATTGAGGCAAAGGAATCGGCAGGTGAGGAAAAACTGGTGGTTACTATGGATTTGCAGAGTGTTTTGTTGGCCCCTAAACTAGAGGCCTATCAATCTACTACAAACAAAAGCTGCAAATCCACAATTATACTGTGTATTCTCTTAATGACGGAAATGTGGATTTATACGTTTGGCATGAGAGTAACGGCGGTGTGACTTCAAATGAGTTTACAAGTTGTATTGTAGGTTATATCAGAGCAACTACTCAAGACAGAAATTATGCACATGTAGTACTAATTTTTGATGGCTGTGGTTATCAGAATCGTAACAAAGTATTGTCTAGTGCCTTGTTAAATCTCGCTCAGCGGTTGCAAATTATAATAGAACAGTTGATATTGGAACGTGGTCATACTATGATGGAGGCGGATTCAGTCCATTCCTCATTAGAGGCACATTTTAAGCCACCAATGTTTGCCCCCAGTGACTACATTGTCAGAATGAGGCAAGCTAGACTTCAGCACCCTTATAACGTCCCCAATATTGACTTTACATTATGGCAAGTATTAGCCCAAATCGAATAAATAATACCCCTTCGGGGTATACTATATTTGCCGTCAGGAAAAATGCAGTATAAGATCCGTCATACAGATGAATGGACTGATTTTACTGAAGGGCGTACTAGCCATAAAGGTAGAAAAGACGACCTACATAGCATTCCAAAACCTATATATACACGACCGATAAAAATTAAAAAACAAAAATACAGCACCTGCAAGAATTAAAAGCCGTAATGGAAAGAGATTATCACCCTTTTTATGATGGACTGCCACACTAGGCCCCATATTTAACTAACTTTGGTATATCTTTTATTGTAGGTATTTCTATTTCTATTTTCTCTCTAACTCTATGCTGAATTTATAAGAAAAAGCCTTGTGTTGATCCTGGTGTTAGAAAATAAACAGTTTTAAACATTTCATATATATTTTTATTACTTTTTTTTTCATATTTATATTTATTACTGCACTTGAATTTCTAAATTTAGGCAAGTACATAAAAAATTAAGGTAATAATAATAATTAATAAAGTACACAATTAGTAACCAAAGCATTTTTATATACGTAATATCTGTTAACTGAAAATAAAAAACAGCATTATCTGCCATGTGCACTACCAATCGAAAAAATTAAATAATTATAAATATTTAACATTGTTGAATTCTCAAGTAACAACTAACTTATGTATTCAAATATATCATAATTTAATAACTAATTAGTTTTGAGTTGATCGCAATTTTCTAATTATAATGAAATTTTAGGCTTATTGTGAAAATTTTATAATTTTTACATAGCAGCTATTACCGTGCCAACGACGATATAATAAAAATGAATTTACGGACGATCTGAGGTCGGGAAGTAGATGGGGTGAGTTTTTCAGGGTAAAAAAAGGTTTATTTCGATTTTCGGCAAACCTACAAGTCCTATGGAAAAAAGTTCTAGGTAATAAAAATATCTACAACTTTTGTATTTACACTTCTTTCACATAATCTCAAAATTTATGTGAAAAATTCAAATAACCAAGTTTGTGGTTTTTAATTTTTTTTACAAAAAAAATTTTTTTAAGGAAATTTGGTTACTTATCTTTTTATATCCCAAACACACTGTAATTTTTTTATTTAAAATATTAATTTTTTCACCTTATTTTGACTTATTCTCTAGAAAGCACCCTAATTTTCAATCGAATATTCTCGCGTCAAAATATCTCCTTTTTTTACAAAGTCGGTGGGCTTTTTGTTCGTTGATATCTCTACTTTCTTATGGTGTAAAAAAATAGGCATTACTATAATTAATGTTCTCAGAAAATGCAAAGAAACGAAGAAAACTCGAATCCGAAATTTTTTTTTAATCATATGTACAATTTTGAGCAATTTATTATCGAAAAACATAAGATTCCATGTTACATTGATAAACAAAAAAATTACAAAAATGATAACAACACTGAATCAATTAAGATTTCGAGATATTAATTGGCAGAAATTAAATCATCTTTCATATTGGCAAATATCCACCCACAGGCAGGGATGGGTAAGTAGAAAATTATACATTTACCACACCACAAAATGTAGAAAATTAACATTTGTTGTACAAGCTGATTTTTAGTCAAATATTTATTCATATCACTCGAAGTAGTTTCCACAAACACCAAATGCTAACTTGGTTGGCGAAACGCGCGTCGAGCAAAGTAAAAGTGTTTTGGTGTTTGTGGAAACTACTTCGAGTGTTATTACATCAAAGGTTCCAGTGCTATCCAGATTTATTAATATATTAAAAATACATCAAAAAAATAGTAAGTATGTTGTATGCACATTTAGATACAAAATATACGACGGAATAAATAAATAAATCAAATAAACAAATACCTATTATACAGTAGACGAAATTGAGCCTCGATCATAGGAAAAATCATATCTCTTTCCAAAAATTTCGTCCTGTTCTGTAAGTATTAATTATTCTATTGCTTGTTTTTACTTCTTATTTCTGAACCATCAAGGTCATCGATGTTTTTAGCTTTTTTATGATATTTTTTTTACAACAGTATATACATAAAGAAGCGCTTAAGTGTGCATTTTTTAACAAAAAAAAGTTCACGTCGATAGCTCTATTTTCAAGAAATGATGATAGATATACCGGGTGACACAGGAGACATGTAACGCTCTGTGACTTTACTATTTAAAAAGTTAAAATTTTCAACTTTGGGAGCGTTGTATATTACATAATTGTCCTTTTTTAAGTATATCAAACATTTCCTTTAACTTCCGGTTTAAGCGGAAGTGACGCAAACTTTGTTATTTTAAATGGTACCCTGTATATTTTTTTTGCCCATCTGATTCGTCTTTAAATTCTCTTTTCAACCATGTATCGCACCATGGCATTTGTTTTTAAACTGACAGTTAATAATCATTTTATTGTATTAAGCATGGGTGGCCATGGTATGAACCTTGGTAGATATTGATGCTTAGTGTGCCGTGATATCGAAAGACTTCTGGTACGCAACTTTGTGTCTCATATTTTTTTGGGCATAATCAGTAGCTGAACAGACTAACTAGATCTTTCTTATTTAAAAGAAACAATCTCTAAACAACCAACGATATTATAAAAACTAAGATAGGAACTCCATTTTTTTGTTTGACCTACTTAAGAAATACTTATTTATTTTTTATGTTCGGCCATTACAATTGCTGTACCTATCCCATTTTGCTTTCTTCATTAAAATTAGTATCGATAATTATTGCATAGTAATGAACATTGTTACTACCTACTGTAACAAAAATATTTATTTAGGCAGGCGGTGGAAACAAAATAAAAGAAGGTAAAAGGAATTATTTAATAAATAAAAAACATTTGAAAAAAATAATGAAAAACCATTACACTAAGGAATACATTTTTATATCGAAGGAATGAAATTAAAATAAAAGATTTATTGAAACACTAAATACAAAACATATTTTTTACTCTAGGTGCTCAAAATGTTGTCCTTTATTATCTTTGCACAATCGAGTTTTCGACTCAATCGACTCTCATTTCCATGTCTTCTCGGTTTGTTGGTGGAGTCCTATAATTTTTTTCCTTGAGGTGGCCTCATATGAAAAAATCGAGCGGCGTAAGGTCCGGTGACCTTGCAGGTCATCTTACGGGTCCATTTGTTCCCATCCAGTTATCTCCAAACCTTTCATTTAGGTAATTCGCACTACTCTGCAGTTATGTGGTGGAGCCCCATCCTGTTGAAACATTATTGGGTCAACATTAAGTGGCAGTTCTTCCAAAAAATCTTCGATCTGGTTTTGCAAAAATTCCAAATATCTTTCTCCATTTAATGGTCGTCAAAAATTATTGACCCAATAATTCTTCTGCCACGTACCCCCAACCATACATTAAAACTAAATCGCTCCTGATATGCACTTTCTTTCATAATTCTGGGATTTTCCTGTGCCCAATAACGAGTGTTGTTACGATTGAATAATCCCAAATTAGTAAACCTGCATTCGTCGGAAAATAAAATTTGTTTATGAAAATTATTGTCCACATTGTGTCTGTTGAAAAACCAATTACAATAGTCTTCTTTGATAATCATTTTCGTATAAATGCTGGTGTATTTGGTACTTGTATGATTTAAATTTATGTTTCCTCAAAATGCGTCGAGCTGATTCCCGATTTACACCGGTTTGGTCCTCAATATGTCTTATCGAAATTGTGGGATCTGCCTCGACAATTGCCAATACATTGATTTCCGATTCTACATCGATAATAAAATTATTTCCAGGTACATTTGGTTCTCTTCTGAATTGCTGTTCAACTCTTCCAAAATAGTTGTACGGTGGATGATTTCTTTCGGGAAATCTTTCTTCATATAACTGAGCAGCCTGTCTGCTATTTTTTTTACATACGCCATAGATTAATAGCATATCTACTTTTTCATTTCTTGAATACATGATAAAAATACTATTTAAAACGCGCTAACTTAGGTATAATTTAACAATAAATACTTAAATCGTTGTCAAGTAAACAATTCTTAATTGTCAAACTAAAATGACGCGTCTCTTTTCATTTTATTTTGTTTCCATGGCCTGCCTAACTAAATATTTTTGTAATGGTAGGTAGTAACAATGTTTATTACTATGCAATAATTATCGATACTAATTTTAATGAAGAAAGCAAAATGGGATAGGTACAGCAATTGTAATGGCCGAAAATAAAAGATAAATAAGTATTTCTTAAGTAGCTCAAATAAAAAAATGGAGTTCCTATCTTAGTTTTTATAATATCGTTGGTTGTTTAGAGATTTTTTCTTTTAAATAAGAAAGATCTAGTTAGTCTGTTCAGCTACTGATTATGCCAAAAAAAATATGAGACACAAAGTTGCGTACCAGAAGTCCTCCGATATCACGGCACACTAAGCATCAATATCTGCCAAGGTTCATATCATGGCCACCTATGCTTAATACAATAAAATGATTATTAACTGTCAGTTTAAAAACAAATGCCATGGTGCGATACATGGTTGAAAAGAGAATTTAAAGACGAATCAGATGGGCAAAAAAAATATACAGGGTACCATTTAAAATAACAAAGTTTGCGTCACTTCCGCTTAAACCGGAAGCTTAAGGAAATGTTTGATATGCTCAAAAAAAGGACAATTATGTAATATACAACTCTCCCAAAGTTGAAAATTTTAACTTTTTAAATAGTAAAGTTACAGAGCGTTACATGTCTCCTGTGTCACCCGGTATATAAAAACATGATTTTTAAAAAAACACATTTTCTTTTAAATAAAAATATCTGTGACCACTAAAAAATGTCGAATTTCCTATTCATGTATGTAAAATGATGTTATTGATAATATCTATGGTGTCTGATCTTGTTATAAGTTCATAAAAAAAACGAAACAATTTTACCCATTATTCGTTCCACTATATATTAATATGGTGTTTACGTGTCCTTGCAATATTTATGGCACTTTCACATTAAGTTTTATTGTTCACTATCACTTTCAGTTTATTTATTAACCTTATTACATTTGATATTAATGTCTTTTTTACATACTTAACCTATCTAACCTATTTTTAAACTATATTTAAAATGTCTATCTGCATTGTAACTGATGTACCTATTTAATTTAATTTTAATTTTCTTAGTGTCTAGTTGTAGTCTCGCTGTAGATCTACTTGTAGTCTCGATGTTATCATTTTTGTAATTTTTTTTATTTATCAATGTAACATGGAATCATACGTTTTTTCGAGTAATTAAAGTGTAAATTTTAATGAGTCGCTCAAAATTGTACATATGATTAAGAAAAAATCGGATTCGAGTTTTTTTCGTTTCCTTGCATTTTCCGAGAACATTTAGTAATGTATATATTTTTACACCATCAGAGAGTAGAGATTTCAACGAACATAAAGCCCACCGACTTTAAAAAAAAACAGATATTTTGACGGGAGAATTTTCGATTGAAAATTAGGGTGCTTTTTCTATATTAAGTCAAAATAAGGTGAAAAAATAAATATTTTAAATCAAAAAAATTACGGTGTGTTTGGGACCAAAAAATGTAAGTTTTGACCAATTTTTTTTTTGAAAAACAAAAAACCAAAAACTTGGTTGAATTTTTCACATAAATTTTGAGGTTATATGAAAAAAGTGTAAATACAAAAGTTGTAGATATTTTTATTACTTACAACTTTGTCATTTAACTTTTTTCCATGGGACTTGTAGTTTTGCCGGAAATCGAAATAAACCGTTTTTTAACCTTAAAAACGCACCCCCTTCCCCTTCCCAACCTCAGATCGCCCGTAAATTATTTTTCGTTTCATTTTTCTTATATTCTCTTCCTTTTCCAATGGGTTTCATCCTACTATTTTTTTTTCACTTTTTACCATTTTCAGCCCTGGTCTAGATATATTTCTATTTTCTTTGGAATTGTTAATGAAATAGATTTACCAATGATGAAAGTGGGTTCAAACTCAATTTGGCCCACATGTCAGTTGTAACTAACGCCGTGCATTTAATTAATAATCTTTGAATTTTATCTTTTCATTAAATATTACTTATAATAATTATTTAGTATATTACTCGGATAAAGGCGTTATTAACATACGAATGCGGTGAGTTTAAAGACGTTAGCCCCAGTCTGTAACAGCACGAGTATGTTTAAAAGCCTTTATCAGACAAATCTAATACATTTTATCTACAAATGCCCAGGATTTTATAAATATGAATACGAAAACGAAATTTTGCTTAAAAAGGATAAAACCTATTACGCAATTCATGTGAGTTAGATAATGAAAGCCATTACCTACCTCAGTTAGGTAATGAAACATTATGTAACTCGGTTAAGTCACGACTTTCATTGCCTAACTCAAATGAATTGCGTAATAGGTTTTCACCGAAGCAGGCGTAGATAAAACAATAGAGCAACGAAACAAATCCAAATAAATAAGGCATTCTAACAAAAAGAAATATTTTACCAGTATCTGTAGCCAAAGATTTTAATCTCATATAGTGGCGGTGCAAAACTACGTTTTATATAAAATAATGTGGATTTACTGTTGTCGAGCTTTAATTTCACATTTCTGTAATTTGTTGTACTATAAAATAAAGTAATATATTGTGTATTTATAATAATATATAATCAATAGTATTTTATACCAATACATGTTTTAGTTGTAGTGTGTAGTAATTATATACTGCCAAATGTGCCTCAATATATACAAAATTACATCATGATCATAAAAGATCGTTTTATGTAGATTGTCTAAAGCAAAGCTTACTACTCGTATAGAGAATGAGTACAAAGCTTATCTTCGTGTGTGTTTTATATAATTGAAGATGTGTGATATATTGAAAATATAAATGTTCGCCATAAATTAGATGAAAATTAATATTCTAATTTTATAACATCATTCTCGGATTTTTACTTTTGATATCTTCATAATGCTCACGTAATAATCAGCTACCTATATTTTCAATCTATATCAGATAATAATTATGTAATTTTTATGCATATATATGGCAATCTTATTTTCTATATTTGAAAATATAAATGAATTTAAAAATTCAACCTATTTTTTCGGCATACTTATGGTTAAAAAATGTAATTAATTCTATACTTGTGTACATAGATATTGTTGTATATAAAATAAATTTATTTTTATTTAGATTTAATTTTTGTACATTTGAAATCATGCCTTCCAATACAAAAACAAGTTGTAGCAAGTTGGCAGTTCGTTGATATTCACTTTTATATTACATATATAACTACAGTATACTCCCGATTATCCGTAACCGCTTTATCCAAAGTTTTCCGGCTTTATCCGAAGTTTTCCGGATTTATCCGAAGTTTTCCGGATTTAACCGAAGTTTTCCGGCTTTATCCGAAGTTTTCCGGATTTATCCGAAGTTTTCCGGCTTTATCCGAAGTCTTCCGGCTTTATCCGAAGTTTTCCGGTTTATCCGAAAATTAACCTATAAGATTATATATATCAAAAACTATTTTTGCATTAATAAACGATGTTTACTATTTGTATACCTCGCCCGGTTTAACCGAAATATCAGTTTACCGAAGCGGGTCTGTTCCCGACCGTTTCGGATAATCGGGAGTCTACAGTACTGAAAAATTAATACGGATATTGATTTGTTTTGTATTTCTTTGGAGCACTGTATTTTGTGCCTGAAGGCATGTAAAGGAATCTGCCTTTAACTCTAGAATTTTATTGGTTTTGCAATGATTTAGTTGTTTTTTATTGAAGGTTTTAATTTCCAAATATACAGGGTGCCTTAGAATGGGTTGCAATATCCGTTATGTTTTATAGACTTTAAACTGTGGAATCATGGGTGTTGATTAAATTTTGTGTCACATTCTGCATCTGTGTTAACTTCTGAATTGGTTTTGGATACTACTACCATTTGTCTACTGTGTAAAATAAGGCAATTATACAGCGCGACCTAATTTCGTTCATTGCTATTGAAATTTCAAACCCCATTTAATAGAGTTTTAAGGATCTTTGTTGACAATTTAAATAATTTATAAATATTTCTTTCTTCAATTTTATTTATTAGATAACCATCCTCCACGGCCTACTACTCGACAAGAACTCAGGGGCGTTTTACCAGTTATATGGTCGCAAATACCGCATTAACATATTATCACTGTATTGCGAGCAGTGATGTAAAATCGTAATTTACTCCGTAATTGTTTACCGTAATTTACGGTAATTTTATCTTTTTTCTATTACCGTAAATTACATCATAAATGACCGGTAAATTACGACCCGTAATTTACCGGTCATTTATGTACTATAATCGATAACATGACTTGGAGAACTGGGTTATAGTACAGGGTGGTCCAACTTTTACCTGCATAAATTTCAGAATCGATAGATAATCGACAAATAATGCGAGTTTGGTTAATAAACTATATGCGAAAATTGCTTCGTTACAGAGTTACAGGGTGTTAAAGTTTAAGAAAAAAATTCGAATTTTATTACTATCTTTATAAACAATTGAGATATTTAAATGAATTTGGTACGTGTAGAGAGGTAATCTAAACGGCTTCTAATATGTATGTGTAGTTCAACAACCGGCAACCCTGACCTACACAATGTTTTTCATTGGCGTAGGCATTGTTTTTCTTAGGGGGGTGAAAGTAGAAGGTTCTTATATGCATATTTTCAACACCACAGCTGGTATTGCATGCAAGTTTCCACACCACTCATGCTTTCAGCGCGTTACCATTTTTTAGTGGGTGGCTCGTCATATTTATTGTGTAAGTAGGTACCTACCTAACCTACCAAATTGTCAACACTCAACGCCGATTTACTTTGACTCAATGCTTTGACAAAGATCAGAGCTTGTTTGTTAATAGGTACCTACATAACTAAACCGAGACTAAATACAACACATTTTTAAATATACAAATGCAATACATACCTACCTACCAGCTTCTCATCGCAAAGCGATTTCCAATACACACACTTTTTACAGCCAATCAAAATTAGACACTGACCTTGAGGTATTTTACCGTCATTGTAAATTTTCATTTCATTCGTAGTTAGATAGGTACACGGTTTTAATTTTATAAACGGTCTATAGAATATTTAATTTTGCCCACTGATGTAAATTATTAATTTGTGATCTAGGATGGTAAGTACCTACATCAAAATAAAGTCAATGAACAATAGGTACCTACTTATGTAATAAACCAGAGAGCGTTTCCAGTTTTCGTAAATCCCAATAAAACGCCTAACTTATATCGTTGTATTTATAACCTAGCGGCCTCAAGCACTGGGATATTTTTTGGATAAAATTATTTGAGAAATGTCTTAAGTGGAGGAGGTACCTGTTAGTACCTACCTCGGTACACGTCAGTATCTACTTCGAGCAGCCCATAAATCAACTTTTTTTTGTTAAAGTTGGCTCTGCTCTAACCCCCACTATAAATTTTTGCCGTCAAATAATATTTTCCTTACATTTTTAAAATACTTATCCTATCTCGTAAATAAAGCGAGGTCTGGTGGATATCTGCGTTTTTCAGGTTTCATACGAAGCGACCAAAAAATTTTTGCTAACCGCCATTTTTTTATTTCGACTCTCGTATCATCCAGTATTCCGTCTACGGTAGAGCGACGTCGCCGCTTTTAACTATAAAAACAAATGTTTAGGGAATTTCTATAATTTAAAGTAGACGAATATAAATGTAAAAATGGCTAACATCTGGGGCTATAATCTATTATTGTATACACAATAATTCTTTTATGACATTCATAAATAATATATACCTAATTTTTATATAGTATTGTGGAATATGATAGTTTAATTGAATATTGAGAAATTTGAGAATTACATGTGGCAACTGCGCGGTATCTTATATGCGGTCAGTTAACTACACATACATATTAGACAAGCTATAGGTTCATTTTTTCATGTAATAATATTATTTTTATTTCCACCAGTGGGGTGCGTACGGGTACTGATTGCGATATTTTTAATGGAAAAACAGATACGCCACTGGTTTATCTCAAAATAAAAACTGCAAGCCTTATTCAATTTAAAAGAAAAACTACTCTTGGCTTTTTTTCGTGTGACCCAACATAAAAATAACATACCATTACACATTTTACACATAATTTTAAAATCTGTTAAATATTCAACAGATTTTACAGGTTTTTTTACAGAAACTGTTCAAAATGACTACCGTCATTGTCAATACCTAATTGGCATCTTCTGGTGACGCTATTAAGTGCTGCCGATATAATGTGATTGTTACGACGCAACTCAACACAAGCTTCTTGAATTTTTAAGACTAATTCCTCGCGGTTTCCGACCGGCAGCCTGTACACTTTTTCTTTTAGGTAGCCCCAAATAAAGAGATCAAGTGGGGTCAGGTCAGCCGACCTTGGGGGCCAAGATATAGGTCCCTCATGATTATTTTCGACTTCTCCAGGGAAACGGCCAATCCATTGATTTCAATTCGTGGTAATACCAGTTCTTGTAAATGAAGCTTCAACAGTCCGGCAAACCTTATGCAGGAAATCTCCATCTACTTAGACTTTATTCAATAACCAATTGCAATAGTTACGCCTTTTAACATAGTCCTCAGGCAATCAATCTTGTACAGCCCTAAAATGATGAAGCCTTTCTACCATCTTTATGAAGTGACCTATGAATGGTTGACCTTGATATGTTAAGCATGACAGCAGCTCTTCGAAATCCAAACCTAAGGCTTTCGATCAAACGTTCTTAAAATACGCCTTTCATCAGCCAATTTGTTTCTTCTTGGGCGCTTTCTATTGTTGTTTGTTGAAAGTAGTATTTAAACCCCGTTCTCGAAAAAATGCCCGATGAATTTGAGAGAAAACTTCTCTCGTTGTATGACGTCTATTAGGGAATCTGCGTGCATACTCCCCTGCATTTTCTTCGCAAAGACCGTAAATTAAATGAGTGTCTGCGTATTCTTGGTTACTAAATAGCCGCGGCATTATTATTAACACTAAAGAGAACACTTAAATGCAACACAATTTAGTTGTGACAAAATGATTGACATTTCTGTTTTGTAACCAAGTGTTTTGTTTTATTCAAAGGTAATGTGATAATTATGCGCCTTTCCCTGACAAACGTCAATCAAGCCCAGTTTTCTCTTAAGTGCAAAGAATTTCCAAAACATTTTTTAAATTCAAACCTCGTAGTTCACGTAATTATTGCTATTGGTCATTAAATAAATTTCAAGTAGATGGAGATTTAAAAAAGATTTTAGAACGTAATTTACATTTTCAAATGGATGGTGCACTAGTGCATTTAGGGCAGAAAGTGAGAAACTGATAACGAAGCGTTATGGAAATCCATGGCTGGTCGTTTGATTCCAACTCAAGTCACTTATTTCTTTTCTTGGGGCTACTTAAAAGAAAAAGTGGTGTAAAGGGTTTTTGTTGTTTAATTGTGCCATAACAAATGTACACATCATAAATAGCATCACCAGAAGATGCCAATTATGTATTGACAATCACGGTAGTGATTTGGAACAGTTTCTGTAAAAAAACCTGTAAAATTGTTAAATATTTAACAGAATTTAAAATTATGTTGTAATTATTCTTATGTTGGTTTTCAATGCGTTTGATTTAGACGATTTTTATTTTTTTACTCGAAAATGTTGCGTCATACGAAAAAAAGCCAAGAGTACTTTTTTCTTTTAAATTGAATAAGGATTGCAGATATGATTTTATTTTGAGATAAACCAGTGGCGTTTATTAAAAATATCGCAATCGGTACCCGTACGCACGCCACTGGTGGAAATAAAAATAAAATTATTGCATGAAAAAATGAACCTAGATTACCTCTCTGCATGTGCCTAATTTCATTTAAATATCTCAATTGGTTATAAAGATATTAATAAAATTCGATTTTTTTTCTTAAACTTTACACCCTGTAACTTTGTAACGAAGCATTTTTCGCATATAGTTTATTAACCAAACTCACATTATTTGTCGGTTATCTATCGGTTCTGAAATTTATGCAGGTAAAAGTTGGACCACCCTGTATACAGACCAAATTATAATGGGAGAGAGAGAGTCATCACTGTCATTAGATGAAACATCAGATGATTCAGATTTAGATTTGGAAGTACTACAATCAGAATAATTTTATTATACACTGGTGGACAAAATTAACGCAACACAAAAAAATTTGCCCAACTTTGGATTACATTATTTTTGAACCCGTCCCCTAATTTAGATCATCTTTTTTTTACATTTTCTACAATTTCCTACAATTTTAAAAGAAAGATGATCTAAATTAGGCGACGGGTTGAAACAATAATGTAATCCAAACATGGGCAAATTTTTTTGTGTTGCGTTAATTTTGTCCGCCAGTGTATTAATTAATTTGCCATTTATTACATTTTATGTTTCCTTAAGTTTTTCAGTTATCATTTACCATGTTCTGTATTTTCTTTAATTTTTGTTGTTTTATTTTAAGAGCATATAAATTAAGAAAGGCACATTTTGTTTATTGCTATTTTATATTTTAAAATCGTAATATGTATACTCTTTTTTAAGTATCAATAATATATTAAGCACTAATTCCTGAATTTTGTATAGTAAACACACATTTATTATGTTAATCAGAGCTCTCAGAGTGTCCTAAAATAATAAATATCATAAAATTAGCCATTTTATCTATCCTAAAAACGTCCGAAATATCTGTCAAAAAATCGTCTTGAAAAACTTGATGTCCGATTGTACCGACTTCTGTTTAACCAAAAAAATATCAAAGGAAGCCAAAAGTGTCTTTTAAAATGTTCACAATGAATGAAAGTGAAAATGAGTCGAGTTGCGGCAAAAAACGTCTTTTAAATTGTTTACGATGAATAAAAGTGAAAATGAGGCAAATTGCAGCCAAAATAAAAGAAAAACACGAGTTCTAACTACAGGCATTTCAAATTAAAACATTCAAATGCAAAGCATATCTGTTTTGTAACATATTTTATGCTAAAAGCAGCTGGTACTTTGCTATCATGTACAGGCACTGTTTTTATACGGGAATATTCTCTGAACCTCCCGAAAGGAATATTCTTTTTAGATATCCATAAAATACCACAGGAATATTTTTCTTCTAACGGATTATTCATAAAATATTCGATTTGATATACATATTAATGGAACATCTTATGTAGAAGATATTACAGGAATATCCAGATGAGTTTATCTTTTAAAGAATGAAATAAGAAAATGCTCCCAGTATTTTTAACAATATGTTTTGATATAGAGACATATATCATAAAATCATAAAATAAATTTGCAAGTTTGCGCTCAAGAGAGACCTGAATATTTCAATTTTCGATAAAACACGCACAAATTGTCAGTCAATTAAGGCGTTAAAAAAAAGAAATGGCGAATTGCTATTATGTATAGCTACTGTTTTTATGAGGGAATATTCTCTGAACATCCCGGAAGGAATATTCTTTTTTAGATATTCATAAAATATCACAGGAATATTTTTCATTACGTACAGATGAGTTTATCTTTTAAAGAATGAAGTAAGAATATTCTCAATATTCTCCCAGTATTTTTCCTAAAACTATGTAAGACTTCAATTAATTTTAACAATATTTTCTGATATGGACACATAGTATTGAGAGTAAAACTTAATTTAAATTATGCCCTAAAAATATCATAAAATTCTACAAGATATTGTCCTAAGATCATAAAATACCTGTGGAACTTTGCTCTAAACGACCTGGTTAATTTTCTTAAAAAATTACAAAAAAAATACCTGATAATTTACAGAAAGTTTAATAAGTTAAAAAATAAATGTATTACCTGGTAATTTACCAAAAAAATTAACCAAAAAGAAAAATTACCAGAGAATTTATTTCGGTAAAAAATATTGCTAAATTACCAAAAAAATAAATTACCGTAATTTTACATCACTGATTGCGAGTGTGCCAGTAAGGTGCAGAACTGTTATCAATGCTCATGGTAACTCCGCCTTGAGCGTTTTTTCGTTAAGGCCGGTTTACATTGGTGATGAGTCACGAACATGTGTAATTAATTTTAAAAAACTATAAACTAGGGTTGCTACCGGTGCATTCGCCATGTTTTCTGGTATATCTGGTGAGTTCCCCGGTATATCTTCGGAATCGAAGGTCCAATGCCATTAAAACTATAATGGGACGCACTTGAAAATATCCCCTTTCTAACAAAAAAAGAATTTTTAAAATTGCTTTATAAATGACGGTGCTCTGAGGTAACGAACATCCAAAAAAAAAAGTCGAATTGAGAACGTCCTCCTTTTCGAAGTCAGTTAATTAAATAATCCCTGTTTGTTATCACAATCGCGGTCTTCAGTGTCATTTCATCTGACATTTTGAGATTTATCAGTTTTAATTTAGCTAAAAACGTTGAATATGTGTAAGACAGTTTTGTCATAATTTCATTCATAAATTATGCTCCGCCTTTTAATTTTCCACTTGCATGATGAAACTGCAACCCCAGCCGGTTTATCTAACTATGAATGTTGCCAAATTTACAAGTTTAAATGCTAAGTAAGCGTATTATTTGATTAAACGGATAACCTCAATATTTCCTTAAAATAGTATAACACTTTCTTTAATTAAGTATATCAAAATAAAAAATATGCAGACATGAAAAAAACACTTCATGTGAGATGATATATTTTACTTTAAAATAAATCCAATGATATTTTTCTATGTTAATTTATTTCAACTAACCGGTGTGTCCCATTCAAGATTTTACTTTAAGGTCGTTAATGGTTACGTTTTATGATTATTATTGTACCGAATTGTGTTAAGTGTTAGTTTTCTCATTACCATTCATTCTATTATTGCTATTATGTTTTATACTTGCAAATAAAATTGGAGACGGAATGTTTTTAATGATTCGAAATGTTAACAAATATCTTTAAAGCCTTACTAAATGGAGTTTGAGTTTTCGGTAGCGATGATTGAGACGCACTGTATAACAGCCTTATTTTACACAGTAGGGAAACGGTTCCAAAAAGTTAACACAGATGCAGAATGTAATACAAAAGTTTAGAGTTAATGAAAACTAATGGCTATTGCAACCCTTTCTAACGCATCCTGTATATTTGAAAATTCAACCAAAAAATTAGAAAATTATTGTAAATCCAATAAAATTGTCTACCCTCAGCGAAAGGCAGATTCCTCTACATGCCTCTATGCAAAAAACACAGGATTCAAAGAAATAAAAAAATATCCCTATTCATTTATTTTTAAGAAGTTATATTATATATATATATATATATATATATATATATATATATATATATATATATATATATATATATATATATATATATATATATATATATATATATATATATATATATATATATATATATATATATATATATATATATATATATATATATATATATATATATATATATATATATATATATATATATATATATATATTAGTTGTTAAGTTCTTTGCTATTCATATTTATTATGTAAGAAGTATTATTTTGGTTTGGTAGCAATATATTACAAAGAGAAATGAAATGAAGATACTTACCAGTTGCACAAGTTCTTCCGCCTTTATTGGGACTTCAGAATGGTGTACGATTTATTTTATCGATCATTTATATTCAAACATAAATGACCCATTAAATAAATCGTACATCATTCTGAAGATCTTCAATAAAGGCGAAAGAACTCGTGTAATTTCTCAATGTTTCGTTTCCGTATATATGTCCAGATATAAAACTGGTAAGTTTCTTCATTTGTTTTATCTTTGTAATAGATTGCTACCAAACCGAGATTACCTCAATATATATTGCTTTCCTGTTTTGGTGTTATATAAAAGAGGGCCATGCAAGTTCCAGATTTTATTTGTATATTACACATGTGTCCATTCTGAATGACTGTATACCAATAGGGAAAATTTCCATTTTTATTGCATAATAATGTTCTACCATACCGAACATATATGCAAAATATGACGCCTTAATTCCCAATAATAAATTTGTTATAAACTATTAAATTCTCGCGCGCGACCGAACCGTTTCAAACAGGTTCAAAGTCGTGACGTCACAGCCTACAATTTACAAACGACGATTCGGTCGGCTACGGGAGATCCCAGCACTCGACCGCTTGAAAACATACTTCATTCGGTCACTTTCCGGCGTAACGGCTACCGAATATTGTAGCTTGTGACGTCACAGCTAGTTTCGGGCCGCTCCAATGTTATCGCTGTTTAGATCCTTCATACTGATCGCGCGGAATTAGATCCTGTTTTGTTTAATTACAACGTTACCCTATGTTTTCTAGTATTATTTTCATATTTAAAATTTTAGTCATGTTCCCTATTATGAATTAATGTGCCCAATATCTACAAATTACTCCAGTTACAGGGAATGCTTAGTGCCTTATACATCGATTCTAAATATATTTCAAATACCCACATTTATATTATAGCTTTATAATCAACAACTTGTATATACATTTATTTCTTTAAAATATTTTTGTATTTGTTAATAAAAACTATTCTAAATGTGTAATGCGTGTAGTATTTATTCCGTTAGGTATTAGTTATTTACATACCTATAACGTCTATCATCTATAACATACCTATAACAATACCTATACCTCTATCCTATAACATACCTATAACGTCTATCATCGTCGCTGCCATCATTCTGCGTGATACTTTTTAGCAATTACCACGTGATTTATTAAAAAGTGCCCTCAGAATTTCGATTGCGATTTATTGGAGTTGGGATTATAGATAATTATTATTTTTATCTGTTCGTATGAACAAATTTAGGTTTTTGAAGCATCGTGTACATAGACCAATACCCACTTATTTTATAAGGCGAGGTTTTTGAGTTCCAACTCTGAGTGAAGGAATTAACGATTCCAACCATTCCAAACCGGACAAAAGTGCGTATATATATATTTTTACATGTACCTATATTAATATAATATTGTAACCGCCCGCCCGTATTACCACAATACACCGGACCCGTTAAGATGCATTGACCATACACGGATGCTTCAGGCGACCAGCGCTAGATGCCACCCACTTGACCCGCTATACGTCGCTCCTGAATGCCTACTCATAATTAATAGGTACTGCAGCAGACCATCACTTCGGTGTTCAATTCAACTCATGTAATTAGGTTGTATTGTTCAAATATATTGTATTTTCTTACGAAAATAAATATATACAACCATTAACAGGTTTTATTGTTTTATTAAATATATGGCCTGTTACAATATATATAATGCCGATGGCCGAGTGTGCCGATGGCATTGGTAGAGTAAACACGTGCGGACTTCCGTTCCGTTCTTTTTTCAGAACCCTTCTCAATACCTGTTACCGCTCAGAACATTCAGACTTCAGACCACGATACTAACGTGTCGATGTCGAAACAACGACTACAAAGTTCCAGTTCAGTTGTTCATTCTACTGTGACAAGTACGCATGTATCATGTATATAACGGACTTTTTTTATTGAAAATACGAATCGGCGGTAAATTAATCATAATGAATAAAAGAACTAGCGCCATGTGGATTTTTTTTACGATTGCGGACCCAAATAAGCAATTAGCTAAATGTAATTTATGTAAACAGGTCCTCTCGTATAAGTAATCGATAACAAATCTCAAGACATATACTTGGCAGACACCCTATAGTTTATGACATCAGGAAGAAAACGATAGTTTTCTTGTAGTGAGCTAGCTAGCTAGCGCTACCGTAATCCCCAGCTCCACCAACAGTTGGCGTACGCGTTCATTTATTTGAGTTTAATTCCTGCCGGCCAAAAAACCGCCCGCCCAACAAAAAGTATCATAAATAGACGCGATTAAAACAGTAGATTGAAACATCGGTGTATCCTTACTATACCTACGTACGTGAAAGAATTAAGCTAAGAGAGCCTTGTGGTCGAATATCAACGAACAGAGTTCTCTCTGGTGGTTATCTGCCTGGTCACTTAGGTAAGAGCGGCCCTAAATTTTAAATGTGATATTTATATTGACATCCCTCACTTAGTTTTTACGGGTTTCGTGGTTTTTCATACCAACTTACGAGGGGCAGCCTCATTTTTGCAACGTCCATTAAAATATTTCCGAAGTTCTACCAGAAGAGACTATTATTTCTCCTAGCCAGATCCCACACTTTTAAGCAACCAAACCCTGAGATAAGCCGTTTCATCGCATCGTGACGCCCGCTCGAGGGGCTAGGAAAAATCGTTTTTTCTGGAGTTTTTTTTGGAATACAAATGGAGGGTACTCCTGGTTACAACTTAAGAACGAGAAGAAGTTTGGATTACAGTAGGATGCACCATTACAGTAGTTTGTCGCAGGAAAATGCCGGAGCGCTGGAAAACGTAAGGTCGCCGGAAACTACATCAGAGCAAGGTAGGAATTTTCCATATATTTTACATCAATCTGAGCCTACCACAATAAGCAACAATGTAACTACGGGGGTGAATCCTACTTTGACCACCACCACTACAAGCTTTAGTTGGGAGTTACCAAGGTCTACGACGACGACCATAGATAATGATAATATTTTTACTCAAACGAGTAATTTCACAATGTCACAGCCAATTGTTCATGCTAGGGAAACAAACAATGTCGGGGTTACCCAACCCGTTTTCACACCTAGGGATTTTACTAATGCTGCAGCATATGAAGTGCCACCACCCTGGCATATACCTTTTGGGGGGCAACAATATACGCCCTATCTACCTCAACCTAGCGTTCTAGATTTAAATAATTTAATGTATAAAATGTCCACTATGGTTAATCAGTTGAATAGTGTATGTAATAATCAGGTAAATCATGTAAATACCATGCAAACTTTAAATAATATACCAACTAATGTTAATAGTGAGGCTGCATCTAATAGTATAGTAAATAATGTACAGGCTGGCAGTAATAATTACCCGTTTGAAAAGTTTTCGTTGCTTGAGATTACTAAAATAGTACCATATTTTGATAATGAGGGGCTACTACAACCCTTAGAATTTTTAGAGGCTTTAGAAAATAGCATGGACACAAATAGTACACCGTTTTCAAAAATAAAAATTGTGTTGAATAATGTATTTAAAAGGTCGGCAAAATTATGGTGGGATGCTTTTTCTAGTATTTTTGATAATTATGAACAGTTCAAAATGAGTTTGTGGAGCAATTTTGGCCGGCAAGAAAGCAGCAAAAAATAAGAATGCAATTGGACACCGATGAATATAGAGAGGGGTTATTTGTTGACCATTTCAATTATTGGATTGCCAAGGTTAGGCACCTACGCCCTCCCTATAGTCAAGGTGAACTTATTGGTATATTAGCGCCACATTTTCCCCCAAATGTTGCTAGTGCACTTATAGGTTGCACCACTTTACCACAGGCGTTAGCTAGATTACGGCATGCTGATGCCTATTATAAAAACACGGAACAAAAACATAAAAACTTACGCTATAATGATAAAGATACAAATCTTTCTGCAAAAAACAATGGGTTTAAAAACATTTCTCGGTCAAGTAATAATGAAAAATCATTTAAACGTACAATCGCCGGTTTAGATTGTGAAAGCCTAGACCAGCTTGAGGGAAACGAATAGCCTCCCCACGCAGAAGCTCATGTGTGGGGATTATTAATAAGCGAGCTGACGACTGTGTTGTACAGAACAACCCTGTAGATGACTTACTACAGGAGTGTGATTTCGAACACGAGATGTTAAAAACTCGCTCTCCTTTAATTAGTGTAACTTTATATGGTTTTAAATTCCCTGCGCTAATCGATAGTGGTAGCTCGGTATCTGCTATTTCGTTAGAAGTGTGGACACAACTAAACGATCATCATAAGTTGATTCCGCATTTCCCATGCACAGGAATACGCGTTGTAGGCGCTTTTAAATCTAAATTTAAGAAAGTATCGTTTCAAGTGTTGTTAAATGTTGTGTGTGTAAATAATTTATTTTCACATGAATTTTTAATAATTAAGGATTTATCTTATTCGGTTATATTGGGTTGTGATTTTTTACGTTTATTTAAGGTTAACATTAATTTGTCAGAGCAATGTGTAGTAGCGGTCTTGGACGGGAAAACTGTAATAATTCCGGAGCTAGCTTTTAAACATGAAGGTTCTTTTTCAGGTCCGGTAGACATTTGTGCCATAAGTAAAAAAAATAATAGTCCGGGAGTTCTGAACAATAATAGTTCAGGTGCCCTGAAAACCATAGTCCTAAACATTGATGACGTAGTTAATGCTAGTTTACCTGCAGGAAATGAAAAAACAAGATTTAAAAATCTTTTAAATCGATATTCCGCGGTTTTATCTGATATTCCGGGTAGAACTTCCCTTTATTACCATTCTATAAAACTTAGGGATCCTAAAGAGTTTTTTATCAAACCATACCCTATTCCGGTGGCTCATAGGGCAGCCGTAGAGAAAGCAATTGCACAAATGGAGGCGTGGCAGGTTATTGAACGAGCACCTTCAAATTATATATCTCCATTAATGACCACGTTAAAAAAAGATGTCACGGTTCGCATCTGCTTAGATGCTAGAAAGTTGAATTCAGTAATGGAACCGGATTTTGAACTTCCTCGTCCTATACATGAACTAATTAAATTAATGTCTGGTAAGAGGGTGATGTCCTCGCTCGATTTGACACACGGGTACTGGCAGGTACCTCTGAGAGCGGAAGATCGTCAATACACGGGATTCATGGTTGGTACCCGAACTTATCGTTTTTGCGTGTTACCTTTTGGTTTAGCCACGGCCGTTAGTTCATTTACTAGATGCATGGATAAGGTTTTTGGAGCGGAATTTAGGCATTTCGTGGTCACTTACATAGACGATATTTTGGTAATGAGTTCTAATTTTGACGAACATATTGCTCATTTAGAGAGGGTTTTTGGAAGGTTACAAGAAGTCGGATTTACGCTGAAGTTGTCGAAATGTCAGTTTTTTCGTAGTGAAATGTCATATTTAGGGTACGTCTTAAGTTCCGAAGGGGTTCGACCTGATCCAGAGCGGGTTCAGGCCATAGTTGATTATAGTCGACCCAGAAACCAGAAGGAGGTGCAGAAGTTCCTGGGTTTATGCCAGTACGATCGCATGTTTACCTCTAGTTTTTCAGAAGTTTCCGAGCCACTTACCCGTCTTCTTAGGAAGAAAACTCCGTGGAAGTGGGAGGCGCCTAATGAAGAGGCTTTTCTTAAGCTCAAAGCCAAATTGCAGCAAGCTACGTTGATGTACCATCCAGATCTTCAACTACCATGGCACCTACAGACCGATGCCAGTGATGTGGGCATCGCTGCTATACTTTTTCAGGTTAAGGCGGGGGAGAGACAGGTAGTCGCATATGGTTCACGCCTACTTTTAGAACGAGAAAGGCGCTATAGTTCTTTTGAAAAGGAGGTGCTCGCGGCACTGTATTTTATGCAAAAATGGCGTATTTATCTCCTCAGTAACACCTTCGTGATTCACACTGACTGCCGAGCCATGTTGTATATAAATTCCTGCCGCCTACTGTCCCCGCGTGTCACTAGGTGGGCTCTTGCTTTACAGGAGTTCTCGTTCCAGGTGGAACATGTCCCAGGTCGGGAAAATGTGCAGGCGGATGCTCTATCGCGTCATGCGTGTACTCGTCTCCCTACTCCGGTAGACAAATGTTTTAAAATGTTTGCTACACTACAATTGCCGGCTCCGTTTAGAACCTTATTGAAAGATATTACTGTTTTACAAGCGAACGATGAAAAACTGTCGCGAATTAAGAGAGAATTACCGGTTAGCGAAAAATTACAGCGTAGTTTCGTTGTTCACGAGGGAACACTGTTTAAAAGAGGTAGTGACGATTTTCAATACTTGCTTTGTATTCCGGCTAAAACGGTCCCTCAGATCGTTGAAGCGTATCATACTACGCTTGGTCATTTTGGTGTCTATAAGACTTGGCGTGCTTTACGCGAGGAGGTATGGTGGACCAACATGCATCGCCAAGTTAAGAAATATTTAAAATCTTGCGAAATATGTCAAAAGGCAAAAGCTTCCGTGTTGCCAAATCCTCCTCAACAACAGATTATTCCCCAGAATAAGGAGGACATTATTGCCATGGACATATATGGCCCCCTAATTCGAAGCAGAGGAGGGGTTTCATATTTGTTGGTAGTTCTAAACTTGTTTACTAAATATGTCGAGTTGTATCCGCTGAAAAAGGCTACGTCGAGGGCCTTGTTACATCGAATAATCAACCACTATTTTCCCACCTATGGCTTAGTGAACCGCGTACTTCATGATAATGGGAGCCAGTTCACCTCCAAGCTTTGGAGGAAAAGTATGGCTGCAGCCGGTATAAAATTAGTTTACAGCAGTGTACGACATCCCTGTGCTAATCCTTCGGAGAGAGTAATGAGAGAGTTAGGTCGTTTGTTCCGCACTTACTGTAGTGAACTTCACAGTAAATGGGCTTTAGAGATAC
Organism: Tetropium fuscum; assembly: GCA_964058915.1. Lineage (NCBI taxonomy): Eukaryota > Metazoa > Arthropoda > Insecta > Coleoptera > Cerambycidae > Tetropium > Tetropium fuscum. The sequence goes on along the minus strand of CAXKVY010012740.1, from coordinate 3,524 downwards.
CGCAGTTTAAATTATTTTTAAATTCCGTCGTCCATGAGTCAACCGGATTCGCCCCTAACGAGTTACAACTAGGAGAAAGTCGCATACGGTTATTGCCTAATTCCCTAACCTTATTCAAAGCTGATGCACCAGTAGAGGCTTTAGCCCCAAAATTGATATTAGCGGAAGCTACCCTTCGTGGAAAAGCTGCGCGACGTGCCTCTAGCAATCCAGGCCGACCGTATCATAAGTTTCAACTAGGAGACTTGGTCCTCTTAAAGGCCAATAACACTTCTTCCGCCATAAAAACGGAGACAAAAAAATTTTTGCTCTTATTTGAGGGCCCTTATAAAATAAAAAAGCAGGTTAGCGATGCTACTTATATCTTACAGCGGATAGATCAAGACTGTGAAAGGGGTACGTTTCATGCCTCACATTTAAAGTTGTATAACGAGTCAGCTCGAGTCCAGTAGGTTATACCTTCCCACAAGCTGAGGGGGGCAAGATATGACAGAACGAAACATCAGGAAGAAAACGATAGTTTTCTTGTAGTGAGCTAGATAGCGCTACCGTAATCCCCAGCTCCACCAACAGTTGGCGTACGCGTTCATTTATTTGCGTTTAATTCCTGCCGGCCAAAAAACCGCCCGCCCAACAAAAAGTGTCATAAATAGACGCGATTAAAACAGTAGATTGAAACATCGGTGTATCCTTACTATACCTACGTACGTGAAAGAATTAAGCTAAGAGAGCCTTGTGGTCGAATATCAACGAACAGAGTTCTCTCTGGTGGTTATCTGCCTGGTCACTTAGGTAAGAGCGGCCCTAAATTTTAAATGTGATATTTATATTGACATCCCTCACTTAGTTTTTAGTTTTTACGGGTTTCGTGGTTTTTCATACCAACTTACGAGGGGCAGCCTCATTTTTGCAACGTCCATTAAAATATTTCCGAAGTTCTACCAGAAGAGACTATTATTTCTCCTAGCCAGATCCCACACTTTTAAGCAACCAAACCCTGAGATAAGCCGTTTCATCGCAAGTTAACATACTAGTTAGTTTATATGTTTAATTTTTATTTTATGTAAAATATATTCAACTCGCATCGCAAAACTTAATACAAGAAGTAAGAAGTACATGAAATTACTGGAACTAGTCCGAACCGTGCTGAACGTCTGAACAGTCAACTGCGTCTGAACTGTCTGGTCTGAAGTTCTGGTTCTGAACATTAGAATTGCATTAACAGGTAACAGGTATAGTTCGTATTCGAGAACCGGTTCACTGAACGGTTAGTCAATACGCGTTCTCAAGAACCGGTTCAGTTCTTTCCGTACCAACCCTAGTCAAATTTTGTGTAGTGACAAAAACTAAATCATAATATCCCGCCTAAAGAAAACCGTAGTGATATAAAATCCAAGGAGACCATTAATGAGTTAATAGCAGATGAAGGTTTTATTACCAAGGTAGTAAAAAGTTATAAAAAACTTAAACTTAGATGGCATGCAAGAAACCATAAAAACAAGTCAGCAAAAAATTAAACAGTTGGAAACAAAAAACCAGGAACTAAAAGAACAGCTGATATCTATAGAACAAGGCATAAGAAGTAATAATATACGTATTTATGGTATCAAGGAGCAAAGAAATGAAAATATTGAAGAAAAACTTATAGAAACCATCCAAGGAAAAATGGGTAACATAATTAACTGCACCAAAATTGATTTTTGTTACCGAGTGAACCAATCGAATGATAAGCGACCAAGACCAATAGTAGTAAAACTCAATGGCTATAAAATAAAGCAAGACCTTATAAAAAACCGTAAATTACTGAAAAACACGGGAATAACTATCGCAGATGATTTGTGCAAAGCTAGATATGAACTTTACAGAGAAAGCATAAGAATCTTAGGCAAACGTAACGTTTGGGCATTAAATGGGACTATATATGCAATGATTAATGATACTAAACAAAAAATTAATTCGCTTGAGGATGTCGTCAAGCAGAATATTATTACAGAAGATGAACCCAATGATAACTAAAGAACTAGAGATGAACTAAGAAGAGGAATTTCATATTTTGTTCTTTTTTTCTTTAATTGGTACAGAAATTGTGTGTAATTTAATTTTCCTTTATCAATTTAGTGAGTAGTAGTAAATATTAAATATATAGAAAATTTAGTTATTGAGTTTGTAATTGTAACAAAGATTGCTGTAGAGTAGTGAACATATATACACATTATTTAATTTGTCTAAATTGTACTATTATACTTTGTAATAATTTCCAGTTGATTGAGATTAATTATTTCGTCATATTATATACCCATATCGGCTGAAATTTAAAATGAACCTTAATATTTATTACCAGAACGTTAGAGGGCTACGTACAAAAACGCAAGATTTGAAAGAAAGCATTTTATCTGAAAATTATGTTGTAATCGTACTAACTGAAACATGGCTTAAAGGTATATACATGATACGGAGTTTATTGATGGGAGATATAATATTTACAGGAAGGACAGAAATATAATTAATACAGGTAAGAAAAAAGGAGGTGGAGTACTGATAGCAGTATTAAAAAAATATCACTGTCATCTTTTAAATATCCAGACAAATATTGAAACATTGTTTATCAAAATAAAATGTAACTATAAATTTTTGCTGCTAAATGTTGCTTTATGTAAGCAACATTTAGCAGTAAAAATTTATTTCCCCCTAATTCTTGCCAACAAATCTACAGAGACTATGTCGATTTATACTTTGATAACCATTTATTTCTCTCTGACAATGATCAAATAATAATAACTGGAGACTTTAATTTACCCATCATACAGGGAAAAAATTTTAATTTTACTCAAAATTCACAAACTAAAATACTATCAGAACTTATTAATTTTTATGACCTTAAATCTTATAATGATAATCGAACACTTGATTTAATTTTATGTGATTTCAATTTAAATGTTCAAGAGGATATGCAACCATTACTTGTTATTGATAGAAAACATCCTGCTTTAAATATTTTAGCACGATTAAATTTAGTTCCACATAAATTAGATAATAGTAACATAAATAAATATGATTATAAAAATGGAAATTTTGACCAGTTAACTAATTTACTTAGGGTCCTTAGGGAGTATAACTGGAATGAATTAGAGTCGTTCGATAACGTTAATAAAGCTGTAGAGGATTATTATAAGGAAATGTATAAAATATTAGATATGTGCATACCCAGAGTTAAGCCTAAAACAAAAAAATATCCGCCATGGTTTACCTCAGATATTATTGCGAATTTGAAATTAAACGAGTATTACAGGAAACGTAAAAATATATCACAGTTTTATGATGATAAGTTCAAAATGCTAAGAAGTAGATTGAAGTCAAAATAAAGCAGGCCCACAAATGTTACATAAGAACAGTTGAATTAAATATCAAAAAAGACCCGAACACATTTTGGAACTATGTTAATAGCACAAAAAAAGATGGTATATCAGATGAATTTCTTATAAACGGTGATTTGACCTCTGATAAAAATAAAATAGCAAATGGAT
>CAXKVY010012739.1:0-12824 GCA_964058915.1 Tetropium fuscum | reverse complement strand
GTAAGGGGGGCTTGAGAGAGGGGGGTTAGTACTTTTAGTAATTAGTACAATTTAGGGTTGGGAAGAGAGTTTTGAGAGGTGGGGACGTTCATATTGACAGCGCAGAATTGTTATTATCAAATCGGTCAAATAAGCGTTTAAAAGGAAAATGGAGAAATGATCAGTATATGAGTATATATAGATGCAAATTTCAAATTTCGATGCTAACTAAACGCAAGATTGTATGATTTACAAATTTTGTTCTACGAGTTTTCACGTAGTGGCTGTTTTAAAATCACATAATTACGCCTAAAAGTGAGTTTATTGCAGTTTTCACAAAAATAGGTAAAAATTGTCTTCTTTCTATGACTCTTCAACATATTTGGACTTTCAACTTAGAATTTAATGGTTTTCAACTTATTTATCCTAATACTTGGTACATCTACATACATGATGCAGATTGCAGCCTGCCCAAGATCGAAAACATATCTATATTCCTGAAAGAGTTATCACCTAACAAGGAGTATTGCCTACCAAATATCCTACAAGGAAAGAATATCCCACAAGGAAAGAATCAGCTGAGATAATGTCCTGATCTTCACCCCAGATGTTCTGACTAACCACAAAACCTGCACAGTAGATGGCGTACTGGAAATCTACCAAAGTCCACTAATATCCCTCCCAGAAGGATATTATATCAAAATTAATGATGAGATATTTCTATCAAATTAATTGGTATTTGATGGATCAATGGATCCAGATTCCAGTTACCACACATCCAATCAATACATGACCACTACAACTACCGACCATCAAGTTAGTTGAACTTCTTCAGATATACAATTATACCATCTTATTGGATCAAACAAATGACCAATCTACAATTTCGCTATGGACAACCCTGTCTATTTCCGGAATAATGCTATGCCTTACATTAATTATTTTCACATGGTATAAGAAGCAGATATATGATCTGCTCTCGAAGCTCCAGAAGCCTAGAGGTTCCATACCTTCGCCAGCAGAAACATCCACCCCACGATTGCTGTTCTGAGGATGGAGGAGTTATGACATTGTATACTTTATAAATAAATTTTTTTTTTAATCTTGCTTATAGTTCGTAACATAATCTAATCGTTGTTACCTACGTGTCAGAATGAAGGCACAAACGACGCAGCAAATGCATGCTTGCATTTATTTCATACAAAAGCCCAGCTGCGCTGACCTTCGATAACATTACATTTGTATACGTCTTGTTGTACGGAATAAAGTTTGTTCCTGTGTGAATAAAGTTATTTTTGGCAGTTCTTCTGTGCAGACACTTATTTCGCGACAGTATTTTCAATACTAAAATTAATGATAAAACTATGTACATAAATAAATAAACAAATTTAATAATACAGTGTTTTCTTGGCCATATTATTCTCAATATATAAAATTGCAACTTTCTTCTTGCCAGCAACAGGAGCACAATAATATTAAGAGTTGACCGAAAGATTTTGTTAGGATCATGTGCAAATTTTTAAAATGAGATAGATAAAGGAGATAAGCTTGTAATTTTTTTGCCAAGACTAAAAAAAATTGCAAGGTACATCATATAAAAATCAATTGTTGGGGGCCACTTCTTGTGGAACAACCAGAAGTGACAAACATTTGAAATCAAGATGAAAAACTGTCATGTTGACATAATGTGATGCATGTCAAGTTCCATCTCAATTAGTTAACAAATAACAAAATAACAGCCGGAAAGTAATCTGGTTAACATCAGATATATTGATGCAGGTTATAAATGCTGACACTAGAGTAGTAGGTATAACCTTATTTTGTTTTCTACAAATATTTATTAGTAATTTATTTTTGAACATTAAATATTGTAAACTTTGAGAATGCATTGCCGAGGATTACCATAAGTGGTTTTATATTTAGCTGTTAATATATTCGTCAAAAAGCATGTGCTTGCATGTAGACACTAGAAATGAAGGGTGAATTGACCTGTTAGAAACCATAGAGATTTTATCGCAGCAGCTGCATGCACTGATAATAATTCTAATACTAATGCAAATTCTGCCTGCCAACTACCAGTTTTTTATTTTCATAAATAAAATATAACCCTTCATTCGAACGCTTTGTGACTATATAATTTTGTAACATAACTTTTATATCACGAAAAGGTGATGTTCGATCTTGATTATATGAATACACAGTGTTTTTTCAACAAATTTCTAGCTTTCTTATTTTTATTGTCTTTCATATTAAAATCATCTTCATCTTCATCTTCCGAATAATCTTTCCTAGTACACAGTCGGTGAAAGTCTTCCCACTGTCTGAATTTTTTTTCCATTACATTATTGTATACAAAAGAAGAATTAGGCATATCAACGGCATTAGGCCCATGACATAACTTTTATAAAGTCCATATAATGCAATGAATATGATGTCAAATACACTTAAAATCGCACTTTATTGTTCCCGACACTTTAATATTAAACCATAATAATAAATTATCATTTATTAAGTCGATATTTGCCGATCGGGTGAAGATAAGTACATGAACGAACGAATGCGGAAACACAACTTAAACCTATAGAATGCTGCCCTGTTTCTTAACCTAGGTATTACTTTTAGGAGTTATTTTTATCTAACATGCGAAATACTTGGGAGTGTTCTTTTGCTAACATGGGAATGCGAAACTGTCGGCGTCTTTTGATATTTTCAACTGTTCAAAAAAAAATTCCAAAAGTTGAAATAATAATTTCCAAATAATCACAACAACACAATAATCTCGCAAGTAGATATTGCTCTGTTGAAATTAAAATTGAAAATAAAATATCATTTATATAACACTAGAAATACCTAGTTTCCACAAACACCAAAACACTTTCACTTCGCTCGACGCGCGTTTGGCCAACCAGGTTGGCATCATCCGGAGGCGATTGAAACTAATCTTAAACTACAAAATCTACCATATTTATACTATTTTAATGGTGACGTCACTAATTATATCATCGTGAAATTTATGCGTGACTAATCACGCTTCAATTATCGGTTGCTAAGCAACGCGTAAAGCGGGCTATATGGTATAGGTCCCATGTCGCTATTCATACTACTTTTACATTTTACAATTTCTATGCTCTCAAATGCATCCAACTGTCTATTATTGATCACATTTCTAACTAATCTTAAATTACTAATATCTATTCTATGATTGTTGTCAAAAGCATGTTGTGCAACACTAGACTTATCTGTTCTTCCATATTTTAGATGAGCCCTATGCTCTTTAAATCTGCTGTTAATTGGTCGTCTCGTTTGTCCAACATATTTTCGATCACAATCATTACAACTAATTTCGTAAATCCCAGACCTTTCATTTGTAACAATTTTATCCTTTGGATTGTCTAAAAGTTGTTGTAATTTATTACTCGACGAATGAATCGCTGTTATACCCACGTTTTTGAAGACCTTACTCAAACCCCGAGTAAACCGGGGTTCGTACGGGATGGATACATATTTTGGAGCCTCTACATCCTTTTGAAAGGTCGTAGAATTACGAAATGTGTCCTTAAATTTACGCTTCCTAATTAGTTTTTCAACTATATCTCTAGGATAACCATTACTCACAGCTATATCTTTAATTAATACTTTTTCTTTTTCAAACCTCTCAAACTGAGAGGGAAACTTAGTAAACCATGGACAAGAAAATTAAAACTTGCCATTTTATGTTGATAGCAGTGGTGAGAGTCCTTAGGGATATATCTGATCATACTGGTATCTTTTCTATATATATCAAATTCTAACCTATTGTCACTATTTTTAATTACTAATACATCTAAAAATGGAAGTTTTCCATTATTTCCTAGTTCATATGTAGACTTTCTACATCCGCAATCTTAGTGTCAAACACGGCAAAAATGTCATCCGCATACCTCCGCCAAATCCTAGGAAAATACTCGAATTATTCTTTTGCTTCAGTTTCAAATCGACTCATGAAGACATTAGCAATGAAAGGCGATAAATAGTTACCAATTGCGGTTCCTTCATGTTGTACATAGAACTTGTCATTGAAATGGAAGCAATTTTGTTTCATACAAAGTTTTGTAAGGTTTATATAATCGTAAGTAAGGTTTATATATTCTATTACTTCTTTTCTATAGTTGTTTAATTCGAGTAAATCCTCAAGATAGTCCAAGGTCTGTGGAATGAACAAACATCAAAGGAAATCAAAATTTCACCCTCTTGCAATTGAATATTCTTGCGTAAATTTCACGGTGATATCATTAGTGACGTCACCATGAAAATAGTATAAATATGGTAGATTTTGTAGTTTAAGATTAGTTTTAATCATCTCCGGATGATGCTAACCTGGTTGGCGAAACACGCGTAGAGCGAAGTGGAAGTGTTTTGGTGTTTGTGGAAACTACCCCGACTGTTATAGTTACATCAAAGGTTCCAGCCCTATCCAGTATATAACAAAATTAAAAAAGTATTATGGCAATGTCAACGCAATTTTTAATAACGACATTTAAAAAAGTGTAAACGCCCCAATTCGTTAATGACACCGTACTGCAGTTTAAAACTCGCATATTAACAGTTTTGAATGGTAGTTCAGTTTAATAATACAACACAGGCTCTGTTTATTTTCCATTAGTAATGACCCCTCGTCCGTAAAAATTCATTAAAATGCAAACAAAACAACACTTTTATGTAAAATGTAGAAATGGTCTTTTCAAATGAATTTCCGGATATATTTTACATCTACAACATTCGAAATAAAAGAGCATTGTATGTATGTCATTGTGGTTGAATTTGTCAAAGGCATTTAATATTTGCCACATCATCCTGATGGCAGAAAAAAATATTTAAATGAAGTGGAAATATTTTAGCATTTATTACGCTAATTTTCACTGTCACTGTCATGTTATATTAATTATTATTAAACCAAGTAATTATATATTTTCCGCTTATAAGTTTATATTGACCGTATAAATTCGCGTCTTTTAGACAGGCATTGGTAATCATTAAAAATAAGTATATTATTATTTCCATGCCTATCCTCTTGCCTTAATAACTAATGTCAAAAATGTCGTAATTCGTTACGCCTTAAGCTTTGCTTCCTGATCATTCAACAAAACGTGTGGACTTGTCTCAGGTGAAAATAACTGGGACATAAGATATAAAGATCCCGAATTAAATACTTAAAATATTTGGACAGACGAATCGAAATTTTCTTGAGAGGGAATCTTTAGTGGACACAATAGTCATTTTTAGGAGACAGAAAATTAACTATAATTTTGTCAATTGCTCATTTAAAAATTTAAGAGCGCTCATACGATTTTGATTAAGCAAGACTACAAAAATTGGAATAACTGTATTAGGATTTGCTTCCGATGGCACATCCTAAGCACCCGCTTGTTGAAGTCTGAAAGAAATTATAAACTTTGATGAGTAAAATACAGGCTGGAGATGGTACCATTCAAATGACATCATTGGAAAGGGGTGTTGTTTTCCAAGATTTTATACATATCTTAACAGAGCTGTGAGTTCGATTTCGCAATAGCAAAATTAAATTAACAGTGGGTGATTTGGTTCTCCTGAACATCTTATCAATATCATCAATACAGTGTCTAAGTACAAGCCTTTGCTGATCATGACTGACATTAAAGAAGAGGATGATATGAATTTTTTGCCTGTGGAAAAAATGTGTTCCATAAGAGTAATTTAACTTTTAAAAGTAATTGTTAATTATAATGGATGACAATTCTATTTGAAAACAATGCCATTTATTCTGTCAGCATTTTTAAGTTATGAAATAGCAGAACAAATACCATTGTCTGAAAGAATATATAGAGTTTGATTTGTTGTTTTTCTTCTTCGAACACGGAGGGCATCGATAAAGAAGAGTGAAATTATCACGCTGAATGACAACTTTATACCAACAAACTGTTACACCTGCATAGAATTGAATGCCCATAATATTTCAACACCCTTCTATTGTTCAAATTTAATAGTGTTGAGCACAATTTACAGAGCAATATGTTTTATGTACTAAACATGGGTATCCATCGCTGTGCATCAATGTTCGGAGCAGCAAGATCAATAACATCCACATTTTCCACAATAATAAATTTCAGCATAAAAGAATTTCTATATAAGATGTGCAGAATTAACACCATAAACAATATTGTTGGTAAAATAATCTCAGAAATGCTATTTCCACGTGAGGGGAAAAAATTAAGGGATCGACAGGAAATGATACCTCAGGATGAACGGAAGAACGGAGTGCAAACGCGGAGAAAATATATGAAATTGAGTGTGAAATAGATAATAAGCTGATGATGAATCAGATCAATCAGAATATCGTCATGTGAATATGGAGGAATCTATATAGGATATTACAATAGGAAAATTCTATGCCGTAGCCTATTATAAACAATGGTTTATCGGAAAGGTTTCAGATATTTTTACTGGAAACGAATTCAAAGTAAAATTTCTAAAATTAAACAATAATCTGTTTTTCTGGCCTGGGAAAGATGACACCAATATAGTTGAGCTAAAATATTTCTTTAATGGCACTCTGGAGGTATCAGGAAGTGGCTCTTTCACTTTCAGGATGCATGATCTAATAATCATAGATAAAAAGTAACAGCTGAATAATATTCTTGTAATAAATTTTCAGTTCACTTTTTCGATTTATCACTTTTTTGACATCTCAGCTTCACTCACCATACATGGGCCTTTCTTCAAATTTCCATCGAGAATATTCTTTCATATTTTAGTTTATTATTTTTGTAGTTTTTTCCCGTAGCATTATAATTTTGTCTTATGAAGATTTGATCAAAAATTACATAAAAATAGACCATATTTAAATTTAAAACAATGGTTTATCGGAAAGGTTTCAGATATTCTTACTGGAAACGAATTCAAAGTCAAATTTCTAAAACTAAACAATAATCAGTTTGTCTGGCCTGGGAAAGATGACACCGATATAGTTGAGCTAAAATATTTCTTTTATGGCACTCTGGAGGTATCAGGAGGTGGCTCTTTCACTTTCAGGATGCATGATCTAATAATCATAGAAAAAAAAGTAAAAGCTGAATAATATTCTTGTAATAAATTTCCAGTTCACTTTTTTGATTTATCACTTTTTTGACATATCAATTTCACCCTCCATACATGGGTCTTTCTTCAAATTTCCATCGAGAACCTTCTTCCATATTTTAGTTTATTATTTTTGTAATTTTTTTCCGTAGCATTATAATTTTCTTATGAAGATTTGGTCAAAATTACATAAAATAGGCCTTATTTAAATTGAAAATTTTGAAGTTTTAATTAATTAAAATATACATATGTAACCGAAACGAAAATTTTCATAACTAACTTTCTAACTACGAAAAGTGGAATTTAATCAGAAGTATTAGTTGGTATTACCGGGTATTAGTGGGCAATAGTAGGTATTTGTGGGTATTAATATCGCCATTAGGTACATTAGTGGGTATTAGTATAGGAAATAGAGGTATTTGCTCAGCAAAATTGGGTATTGGAGGTATTTAGAGGTATTAGTGTACACATTTTTGGAGCGCGGTTTACCCCTCGCCAAATACAGTAAAAATGTGCTTACTTTCAACAGTCGAATCCCTGTTTCAGAACACAAATACACAAATAGGTTGTTTAAACGTGAAATTGTAAGCCTTTGAATGGAACCCGACATTTCTCTTATCGAATTATCGCGAATGACGCTTCGATGTACATTGGTTTTCCGTTAGAAATATGCACACGTCCCGTCGTCCTCAAAAGAGCCACGTCATACACTACAGATGCTAACATAAATAACTAGGGTGAAAAAAGTACCTAAATTCAATCTTCAGGGAATGTTTACAATATTGTTATCAATAACTGCGCCAAATTTCATCGACTTGCAAAGGAATTCAGGGGACCGTATGGAGCTCAAAAAAAATAGATAACTCGGACAGTACGCCTTGGCCCACAAATTCGCTTTCAGGGAATGTTCATAATATTGTTATAAATAACTGTGCCAAATTTTATCGACTTGCAGTGGGATTCCGGGGGTCGTAGGGATCCCGGAATATTTATATCCCGAGAGTATATTCAATATTTGAATACCTTCCATGATGATGGAGCCACAATCTAAGTTCATCGAGAGATCTGCAAGATGACCCCTTTCGTAATAGCTGCACCAAGTATTATTTTGCAGGTTTAAAGTTTTCTTCTATCTCATCTCAGTCATATGATACTCCAAAGTTCCCCAAATATGTTGTAGATGCACTATTAAGAGCTGGTTTTTTGTTACTAATATTACTTGTATAATTTGGTCCAGATAGTGCATGAATAGCTAAATGAAAATAGCATACGATTTGGCCCATTTTTTATGAATGGCGGGAACATTCGAGGGTCGTGTGGAATGAACAATTTTAGTAAACTCACACTGACATGCATGCTTTGAATGAATCAGCATTCTAAAGTCAGCTTCCTCTATTGGCAAACAATTAATTTCTGGGTGATTTACTGGTTTTCGGTTTTCCACAGATGTACAGTTAAGTGATATCTTATCTTCTTCATGTCCATAAAAACACTAAAGGTGGAGTTAGTATTACATGATGATTGAGTTAAATAATATATCACTGTATTGGCAATAAACTCTTGTAAGATCAGTTTGTACCTTGATGATTGCCAGAAACTGCTAGGTTGGACTGATAGGGGAATCTCTTCAGAGCTGTGCGCGATATCTATAACAATGTCCTTACCTTGGCTCTGTAATCTGTCAGGTGCTTTTGGTGATAACTTGTAATAACTGTAAAAACATAAGAACCGATGTAGGTATTATGTAGGCAAGTACATTTTATAAACATTTTGATTCTTTAACCTTTAAAGGTCACTTTAATATTTTTAAGGTCATTTTCGTTGATAAATTAGAAGGGGAATCGATAATCTAGAAGCCTGATCGATATTCTAATATTTTGCGGCGCCATCTATGGATATGGGGTATGTTTTCGTGAACAAGGGGAATATAACACCCCTACGAGAGATAGGAACTCATAGGATCTTCATTTTTATAGTTTGAAGAACTCATACCCCCAAAATCACTTCTTTATAATTTATTTTTTTTAATTCACTATTATTTTACTCCAATTACGTGGACTAATCATGAAAATCTATACATTAATATTTAAAGAACTCAGCATGACTAAGTCTGTGCTGCAACTGCGTAAAGATTATTTCAAATGTCTCTTCTAGGAACAGCAACTTACACAATTGTCATTATCCACTTACCGATTGAATTATTTATTAGTAGCTTAACAGTCGACAAAGTTTCATGCCTTGTCTGCAATTGTTTTACTTGTAGGGCAAAAGAGAAAACTGTTATTACGATAATTCCCCAGCAGGTACAATAATGGATGGAGCGTGCCTTTTATTTGACTATAAAACATTTCCTTCGGTTAATAAGTAACGAATTCATGCAAAAATCGAATATCAGTTCGAATAATATCTATATCGTCATACATCTATTATATGTTATATATCATTTCAAAGTACCTAGTTATGTCGTTTGCTATATAGCATACTTTCAGCTCTAAATATCAAACATACCGATCTACTTTTCATTTAAACATCACATTCTTTTTAAATTTTATTTGCCCCGTTATATATTTTAGTAAATTAAGGCAAATGTTCTATATTAGTTAATTTAAGTACTTAATTAATTATATAAATCATTTCATCCAACACTTTCATATAAAGTAACCTTTGTTGATGAGATTTTCAAAGTGGACAATAAGTTACTAGTGCGATAAAGTAGTGAGCTAAAGTATACTTTAGATTCCTAGTGAGGTAAAGTAGTTTAGTCACTAAAGAGTTATTTTAATATTAAAAAGTCCAAGCAATTTATTTATTATGTCTTTATTATCCGGAAAATTAAGAATACAAAAAATCCATGCACTACCACTTACTTATTTATATTTATGTTAACATTTATTGTCATAATATTCGATTTTTCACAAAGAAAACTGCTCTCCTGTATACAATTTTTCTCTATACTAGCAACGACGACTACATTGCCTGCCTCCTTGTGCTCTTCTCCCTGCATTGTTTTAGCAATAATAATCTTGATTGAGACTGAATCTTCCAAATTACCCTCCACCACGGTAGATGATTTCCACCTACCGTGACATTTAAGGGTGATAATGTCACCCCTAGCATTGGCCACAAGATTTGCCGGAAGAGGGGAATGCTCTGGCCAGTATACAAATCTGTATCTGGCAATTGCAAATGACCAGATAGAAGTTTTGGAAATTTTGAGAGCTTATTTAATCCAACACATTGGACAGTGCACTTCCATTCGAAAATTAAAAAAAAATCTTTTGTGAGACACATTTCGCTATCTTAAAGACACATATATTATTTTCTAATCAAATCAAGTGGATTTACCGAAAATTCTAAATTTCTAAATTTAAAAATAGATATAATATATATATAAATATATATATATATATATATATATATATATATATATATATATATATATATATATATATATATATATATATATATATATATATATATATATATATATATATATATATATATATATTTATATATATATATATATATATATATATATATATATATATATATATATATATATATATATATATATATATATATATATATATATATATATATATATATATATTTATATATATATATATATATATATATATATATATATATATATATATATATATATATATATATATATATATATATATATATATATATATATATATATATATATATTAATTATATCTATTATTGATTTTATATTATTTTATATTATTGCTTAAGTAGGTCAGTTTACCGCAATAGCAGGCACCGTCAACTCCTAAACAATTGAATACATTAAAGCAAGGACATTGTAATAAACACCTACCTTTGACATCAGATGCTCATCGTCAGGGGCATCCATCGAATATTGTTCGATATCTGCTTTTTCAAAATTTTGGCCTTTTTGCGTTCGAAATATCAAAGTTCCCGTTTACTATTTACAAATTTTTTAATGAAAAGTAGAAAGTAAGCGAGAAGCACTTCTTAGTTTATAGCATTAAAAGCAATTTTTTTCCTCCAATTTTCAAATTGTAGATATTTTTTCAAATAGGTTAATTTGGACTTTTCTGGAATTAACTTTGCTGTAGCTTCTTTGGCTTCTTGCAAAGTATTAGTCGAAATTTCCATATTATACCTTTCACAATTTTCCATGTTGCTGTTAATTACACAATGTTTATTGTGTAACAGACCCCTGGTTACAAACAAATGAATAACAACAGCAGCTTTCTCGGCAAATCCATTCTTAGTCTAAATAGCAATAAGCTCTTTGTGTTTTATATTTTTGGAGAAACACTGTTGATTTTTGACAACTGACAAAAAATCAATGACATGACATTTTAATTATTTTATTAATTGTCACTGAAAAAGCAAGTAAATTAAAGTGTTGATAAAATGTTGTATTAGACACTTAAGATTGACTATAAGATTTTATGTTTGATCGAGCCTTAGAGTAAGGAAAAATACATTAGAGTCTGTATATACCAGGTGTATCATAAAAACCGGAACGGTCAATTATTTCGAATACTGCGTCTTTTATTAAAAAATAAAAAAAAACACGTATCTGTGTAACGTATTGTATAATAAAGAGAAAAACAAAAATTAAAGACGAGATAGAGGGAAATTGTGAAATGGGGGTGCTCGTTTAGGGATTGAAAATGTTTTCATGCGATTTTCGGCGAAACGAGACCTCCTAGCGGATAACGTTCTTCAAAATATGCGAGGACTGTCGCATCATATGAAGACTTCATGTGATAATTTTCTTATTTTTTATATTTAAGAGAGGAACTGTACTCGAATAGATATTGTTCTTATGGTTTGTGGTGCTCTGGTCTTAAGGACTAAATCTTAATTTCGGTGTTATGTAGATCAGGAATATACAGCATAGGAATTATAGGAAGCATTACTGAGAAATAAGTGGTTTCTTAATTTTCATCATTCTACTTAACAAATGTTATCATTGTTAAAACTAAAGTCACTGTAATTTCTAGTATAATATTCTATATGATTAAGAACGATTCGGTATCAAGTAAGAGAAAAGGGGAACCATATCCGTAATCGCTTAAGTTAATTAATCCCGCCTAAACTATCTGTGCCTGTGGTGAAACTTCAGCCTCTCCATGATTAAAATTTCACTGAACGTGGGGAAGTTTTCGGGGCACGATTACATTTCTAATCCGAATATGGCAATACAACGTGACGTGTATGAATTATTGTAACACATTGAAATCCCCCATCAACCTGACACTTGGTGCTCCCCTGTGAGATATGGAGGGTCCAAGTAGCATTGAAAGTCCGCAATTCTGGAAGAGCACCCCTATCCACATGCCAGACGGGCGCTGTCAACACCTCAGATTTATCCCTTAAGGGTAGACATTCGAGAATATTGAGTAGATACCTCCGGGCGAGGAAGAATGGGACCACCTTCGTGAATAATTCGTGTGTCGTAAGCAAAAGTTGACACTACGGTCAGTTTTATTACTCGCAAACCTCAGCGTGTTACCGTTACAAGAAACTCAATATCGGGTTAGTAAGTGTTAAATAATTATGTAAATTTACATCCGATATGCGATATACGAGGAGGGGAGACTTGGGTCACTCAACCATGCATGGGGCAGGTGCATCAGGTCCTCTTTTAATGTTTTAAAAAATTAGTTATAAGTTAAAAAAAATTAAATTTCGGTAAATTAAATTTCGCTCTGAGGATTTTTTCATATCCCAGCAGCTATCTGTCC
>CAXKVY010012738.1:0-17525 GCA_964058915.1 Tetropium fuscum | reverse complement strand
TATCATTACTCATTTAGAAGTTGGATATAAAAAGTTTGAACACCTTCCCAAATACGTAGGTATTCTAGTTTCTATGCAGTCCATTTGCACATGCACTCATATTTGTTAGATGAGGGCAAGTACTCCTTTGTCTTAACAAGCCACTTACCACTAGACTATTTAAAATTCTTTTAGGGTGATGAGCAAACATATTGTATTTAAAAACTGCAACTACAAGCAGCTATGATTAAGATGATAAGGCATTTCTGTCAGGATTTTTAGATACCATAAATAAAACAACATCAGTATACGAAGAAGTGCAGCTTCCCAGCGAAATTGAAAATCCTATATTTAATTTATATTATACCAAGCTAAACTATTTCTATAATATCTCTGGATTATACTACAGAGTATTGAAAATATTTCAAAAACCAGTTCTGCTTGTAGTGATGTAGATGCTGCATAATCCACAACTCCAATTTATAAAAAGCCACGCTCAGTTTATGGAAGCGGTTTAGTTGGTTTAGTTGAGTTAGTTTAAAAAATACTTATTTCAACACAACACATCAGAGAATTCGATTTTAAAGACATGTCATCTTTATATTTAGAATTACCCGATTGGCTCAAACTAAAAAATAAGATTATAAATGATTTTTAATACCTAGGGTAAAAATTAATTCAAAAAAATAAAAAAGCTGCCACAAAAAAACATGACAGAAATTCAGTGGCTGGTTAGTCATACTTTGTTATAATTTTTAGGTTTTAATGTATTGCTATTGCTAATATAATATTTCCGTTAAAACAATTATAGTTATTTATGAAACAAGTAAGCGTTTATTGCATGCGACGTGAAATTGTCACGCCGAGTGGCAGAAACACTTTTTGTATGAGTTGTATACAATATTTTTTTACGTTCACGCAAAATCCATTTTTTTTATTTAGGTGGTGTGACGCTCTGCGTTCGGTGCGGAGTTTTTATTCGAGCGCCACTGTCTGTTTATAGTGTAGACAGACCACTTTTCCTTACAGGCAGTTCTGTAAGGGCCACGGGTAGCTTCGAGTGGAGACAGGCAGGAATCCAGGGGTCACGTGACTTATATATATAGCCCTTATCTACAGTAATACACAGGTATATGGTTACAACAAGTTTATTATCATTTATTCTTCAGGACATCTATTTCTAATTCTATCCTTGTCTACCAAACAATCTACACGTACTATCTACAGGTTATTCAGTCTGCCTACGTCATACTTGGTTAATGATTAAGCGGGAGTATCCGATGGAGAAATACTACGGCGGAAAATGATAAACAGTTGGTTTGTGGATGATAATGAATAACTATGGTACAATGGGCTTGTGGCGTAAGTTTAAGCGGTGAGTGGTTATCATACAGGTAGTAGGTTACAATTACAGTTGGAGGGAAGATGCAACAGTATAAGCATCGATCGAATCGAATGTTCGAGAACTCAGGTGTTAATCGGAAATGGTCATTTAAATGATTTGACTTACCATACCAGTTAAAGTGATCGAGTGAGTATTGTTAGATTAGAGTGTACCTTTACTAATGTCGGCGTTTATAATAGAAGCGCATTTGTTGACAAGAAGGCCTTTCGACCGGTTGTCAACTGGGGTGTTGGCAAGAAGGCCTTTCGACTGGTTGCCAACTGGGGACGCTGACAAGAAGTACTCACTCCAGTCTGGTATGGCTTCTGGATGTCGTCCTTCCTGAGTCCTGTACTGCGTGTATATGGCTTACTTCTTGTCTCGGATTACGGCTGGAACTACTAGATGATTCAGGTAGGCGGAGCTGCTGCTGTTGGGGCTTCTTGCTGCTGGGAGTCTTGGACACAGACTGACTGTTTCAGTATAGGAGCTCTAGTTTTATTAAATCTTTCGGCGCGGTGGGGACCGACTCCCTCACCATGAATTTCCGAAGCGTTATCATGTGTGTACGATATTGCTCCGGCGCGCGCTCGATGATACCGAGCCTGCCTGCGGATAGTTTTCTTGGTATTGGAAATCGTATTTTGTACGCGAGATTTCCCAGAAAATATTTATTTGTATGCATGTTGTAAGCAGAACTGAATTGAAAATAAAGTAACAATGCTTGTCGAAAAAGAAACGGACCCATACAGTCAATAGTAACTTATAAATACGAAAATATATTCCTACTTAGCTTAATAATTAAAACAATATAGCAATGACAGTAGAATTTTACCTAACGAGTGGAAAAATATCTCCACTTCGTTACAGTGGCATTAGTAAATTTCAAATGTTATGTTTATGTTTGTCATGATCGCAAAACACTGTAGTAGACAGATAGTAGATAAAAATTTTATTGCACTAGTACAATATAGTTATATAAGTATATAAGTTTTCGCACTAAATATAGTTCAATAAAGTTTCGATTTTTACATGAATTATTATTTATAAAGGTTAAATAATAAACATTTCTCGTAATATTACGAATGATTTCTACAACAGTTAGCTCTAATATGTAATTTATAATGGTCTACGTGACAACTGCTTTTCGATACTAGTATCTTTGATTAAATGTTTTCTTACGTATTTCCATAGTTATATGAAAAAGAGATTGAATAGTGCTTGTATTACCAAGATATTTAAATAAGCCTCAACATGGCGATGGGGGCGTGGCCTATTTTCCTATTGTCGCCACTGTCACTCTAGTGTAGAGAACCCCTGTCGCTCTCCGTCCGATCGCCAAAAAGCATTGACGCTTATATTACGTCGATTTAAAACTTTGAACGCCGATATCTTGGTTCGAGAACCTTGAAAAGTATTTTTTCGGTGAATTTTGACGTTTATCAACCGACCGCTGATCGCCATCCCTCGCGTCTCTTGCCTTAGGCGCATCCTTTGTCTTGATTCTACATAGTATGGCCATAGACTAAACACTTGATGATTAATTAATAACAATATTAATAATTTAATCAAATACATTACGACACGAAATGGTCCATGTTGAAAATTGCTGCAGTTAGTTATGTTTGCAAAGCTGACTGCTCGCTAATGCATATATCTTGGCATTGACGATGTCAGCCTGTTCCATATCACGTTCATAAAATAAATCCACCCCCTGATCTCCACATCGTAGCAACGTCACTAAAAATGTCGGTGACTGTAACTTTACATAATAAACTCCCAGTCGTAAATATTGCAAGTATAAAAAAGCAGAGCCTTTTCCGAACTTTGGAGGAGTAAACAACGGAATGATAACGTTAAACGTCACTTCCGAGGGCCTTTCGGGGCTGTTATGAGGCTTGAATAGGTGATCGAGGTAAAAAATACGGCCGGGTATTATAGCCACATGAGTAAGAGCAGAATGTCGTTTCACAAGGTGGCATGTAACCGATCCTGGAAAATAAGAATAATTCCAACGGGAGATGGCTGGTATATTTTACAGTGATTTGCCGGTTATTTATTGATGGGGATTTATCAGAGTTCACGAATTTCAGAAAGTAAGGAGAATATAAACAATAATACCGTGAATTTGTTTCCAGTAGAATTGCTGTATTTGTTTGGAGTAAATCAGTAAAAAAAATCTTGTTGTAACCACTTGATAGTATATTATTATTATTATTATTAATATTCGTATGTTGCAAATTTAAAACAAAATAATATGTGATCATAAAGAAATTGGAACTGACGTTTCCAGAAAAACAGAAAGTAATATTTTAATTTGAGAAGTTGCGTTCATATCTTCAGTATATGGTGTTCAGTGATTCAAAATGGCATGGATGTATCTGCTGTTGTAGAGATTAAGAATGATTAACTTGCAGTTTTAGCTGATATATATGCCATTTAGCCATCTATAAATATTCCCCCATGTTCAAAATGTCGATAGAAATAAAGTTAACAACACTCCACTTTCTATTAATTTTCAGTAAGCATATTAACTGAATGGTACAATATACTCGTACAAAGCTTATGATTTTTCTTTGACTAAATATAATGCTTGCATAATATATAAACTGTCAAGTTGTATCAGTTTTCATGAGTGACAACTTATTTCTCATAGTTATATCAAACTCCGTTTCCTTCCTATTAGAAATCACAAGCATCAAAGGCGAGACTAACTCTTATTTCAAGAACGAACCCTTAAAACAACGGGAAAGTTTACACGATTTATCATTGGCTGACAAATAACAAGCTTATTCAACGAACGGTTTGATAACGGAGCGCTATGGATCTGTGTCTTTTCAGAGCTGTGTTCGCTATGTTCAGATGAGTGGATATTTTGTTCAGGTCCATTATGTTCCCTGTTCAAGCCTTATTTTCCCACTATTTCCACTAGTTAACAGACCCCCTCGCTGGATCAATTAAGAAAGGCGATGAAATATGAAATTACCTCATAGTAGTTTTTGCCGCACGTCATACTAATTGTGATTGATATTGACATCAGCAATATGTCTTCGTAGCTGTCATCAAGATGATTGTGTTTCTAACGGACCCTACATTTTTTGGTTTTGTTACAGTAACTGATATTTTATTTTCATTTAGTTAATTTATTTTATTTTATTCCGGTGACATTTTAATACAGAGAGACACTACGATTCATTCATGAAACGCTAGAAGATCCGATCCATCATTATTTTAAAAGTACAATGAGTGCGAGAGAGAAAATGGAAGACGGTGGCGAATTCAGCAATGCTGCTCCTTGGCCCCGGCCAAGCCAAGACGTCAAAGATTACAACTGACCTTGAAAATACTTACCTATGAAAAGTAACATTTTCCGAACTTAAATGATTCACCCTAAATCGCAATAAATACAAAGATTCATAGAACACTCTAAAGAAAATACAAGTACACGACAGAGTTTCGGCAACCTCTCACCATATGCTTTCATTCATAAATGGACCAAAACGTAAAACTCGAGTAACACACATTAAGCGACGTGTCCGTTGTTGAGAATTATATCTCAAGGCACAGTTTATTTTCGGGTTTCACCATATATTATTAATGCAATAAGACAATACATAGATTACTTTTACCAAGAAGCTGTTTTAAATATAATTTTTGTATTCAAATGAATGAGATTCATAAAAATTGTCATATTATTCGAAAATCTCTTAAGGCAAAAGACCAAATGCCCTGCCATTAATATTAAAATTAACAAAGTAATTAATTAGAAAACAAATAAAAAAACATTTCATCAAATACCTACCAGTAATAATACAAAGGACAGATAGCTGCTGGGATATGAAAAAATCCTCAGAGCGAAATTTAATTTACCGAAATTTAATTTTTTTTAACTTATAACTAATTTTTTAAAACATTAAAAGAGGACCTGATGCACCTGCCCCATGCATGGTTGAGTGACCCAAGTCTCCCCTCCTCGTATATCGCATATCGGATGTAAATTTACATAATTATTTAACACTTACTAACCCGATATTGAGTTTCTTGTAACGGTAACACGCTGAGGTTTGCGAGTAATAAAACTGACCGTAGTGTCAACTTTTGCTTACGACACACGAATTATTCACGAAGGTGGTCCCATTCTTCCTCGCCCGGAGGTATCTACTCAATATTCTCGAATGTCTACCCTTAAGGGATAAATCTGAGGTGTTGACAGCGCCCGTCTGGCATGTGGATAGGGGTGCTCTTCCAGAATTGCGGACTTTCAATGCTACTTGGACCCTCCATATCTCACAGGGGAGCACCAAGTGTCAGGTTGATGGGGGATTTCAATGTGTTACAATAATTCATACACGTCACGTTGTATTGCCATATTCGGATTAGAAATGTAATCGTGCCCCGAAAACTTCCCCACGTTCAGTGAAATTTTAATCATGGAGAGGCTGAAGTTTCACCACAGGCACAGATAGTTTAGGCGGGATTAATTAACTTAAGCGATTACGGATATGGTTCCCCTTTTCTCTTACTTGATACCGAATCGTTCTTAATCATATAGAATATTATACTAGAAATTACAGTGACTTTAGTTTTAACAATGATAACATTTGTTAAGTAGAATGATGAAAATTAAGAAACCACTTATTTCTCAGTAATGCTTCCTATAATTCCTATGCTGTATATTCCTGATCTACATAACACCGAAATTAAGATTTAGTCCTTAAGACCAGAGCACCACAAACCATAAGAACAATATCTATTCGAGTACAGTTCCTCTCTTAAATATAAAAAATAAGAAAATTATCACATGAAGTCTTCATATGATGCGACAGTCCTCGCATATTTTGAAGAACGTTATCCGCTAGGAGGTCTCGTTTCGCCGAAAATCGCATGAAAACATTTTCAATCCCTAAACGAGCACCCCCATTTCACAATTTCCCTCTATCTCGTCTTTAATTTTTGTTTTTCTCTTTATTATACAATACGTTACACAGATACGTGTTTTTTTTTATTTTTTAATAAAAGACGCAGTATTCGAAATAATTGACCGTTCCGGTTTTTATGATACACCTGGTATATACAGACTCTAATGTATTTTTCCTTACTCTAAGGCTCGATCAAACATAAAATCTTATAGTCAATCTTAAGTGTCTAATACAACATTTTATCAACACTTTAATTTACTTGCTTTTTCAGTGACAATTAATAAAATAATTAAAATGTCATGTCATTGATTTTTTGTCAGTTGTCAAAAATCAACAGTGTTTCTCCAAAAATATAAAACACAAAGAGCTTATTGCTATTTAGACTAAGAATGGATTTGCCGAGAAAGCTGCTGTTGTTATTCATTTGTTTGTAACCAGGGGTCTGTTACACAATAAACATTGTGTAATTAACAGCAACATGGAAAATTGTGAAAGGTATAATATGGAAATTTCGACTAATACTTTGCAAGAAGCCAAAGAAGCTACAGCAAAGTTAATTCCAGAAAAGTCCAAATTAACCTATTTGAAAAAATATCTACAATTTGAAAATTGGAGGAAAAAAATTGCTTTTAATGCTATAAACTAAGAAGTGCTTCTCGCTTACTTTCTACTTTTCATTAAAAAATTTGTAAATAGTAAACGGGAACTTTGATATTTCGAACGCAAAAAGGCCAAAATTTTGAAAAAGCAGATATCGAACAATATTCGATGGATGCCCCTGACGATGAGCATCTGATGTCAAAGGTAGGTGTTTATTACAATGTCCTTGCTTTAATGTATTCAATTGTTTAGGAGTTGACGGTGCCTGCTATTGCGGTAAACTGACCTACTTAAGCAATAATATAAAATAATATAAAATCAATAATAGATATAATTAATATATATATATATATATATATATATATATATATATATATATATATATATATATATATATATATATATATATATATATATATATATATATATATATATATATAAATATATATATATATATATATATATATATATATATATATATATATATATATATATATATATATATATATATATATATATATATATATATATATATATATATATATATATATATATATATATATATATATATATATATATATATATATATATATATATATATATATATATATATATATATATATATATATATATATATATATATATATATATATATATATATTTATATATATATTATATCTATTTTTAAATTTAGAAATTTAGAATTTTCGGTAAATCCACTTGATTTGATTAGAAAATAATATATGTGTCTTTAAGATAGCGAAATGTGTCTCACAAAAGATTTTTTTTTAATTTTCGAATGGAAGTGCACTGTCCAATGTGTTGGATTAAATAAGCTCTCAAAATTTCCAAAACTTCTATCTGGTCATTTGCAATTGCCAGATACAGATTTGTATACTGGCCAGAGCATTCCCCTCTTCCGGCAAATCTTGTGGCCAATGCTAGGGGTGACATTATCACCCTTAAATGTCACGGTAGGTGGAAATCATCTACCGTGGTGGAGGGTAATTTGGAAGATTCAGTCTCAATCAAGATTATTATTGCTAAAACAATGCAGGGAGAAGAGCACAAGGAGGCAGGCAATGTAGTCGTCGTTGCTAGTATAGAGAAAAATTGTATACAGGAGAGCAGTTTTCTTTGTGAAAAATCGAATATTATGACAATAAATGTTAACATAAATATAAATAAGTAAGTGGTAGTGCATGGATTTTTTGTATTCTTAATTTTCCGGATAATAAAGACATAATAAATAAATTGCTTGGACTTTTTAATATTAAAATAACTCTTTAGTGACTAAACTACTTTACCTCACTAGGAATCTAAAGTATACTTTAGCTCACTACTTTATCGCACTAGTAACTTATTGTCCACTTTGAAAATCTCATCAACAAAGGTTACTTTATATGAAAGTGTTGGATGAAATGATTTATATAATTAATTAAGTACTTAAATTAACTAATATAGAACATTTGCCTTAATTTACTAAAATATATAACGGGGCAAATAAAATTTAAAAAGAATGTGATGTTTAAATGAAAAGTAGATCGGTATGTTTGATATTTAGAGCTGAAAGTATGCTATATAGCAAACGACATAACTAGGTACTTTGAAATGATATATAACATATAATAGATGTATGACGATATAGATATTATTCGAACTGATATTCGATTTTTGCATGAATTCGTTACTTATTAACCGAAGGAAATGTTTTATAGTCAAATAAAAGGCACGCTCCATCCATTATTGTACCTGCTGGGGAATTATCGTAATAACAGTTTTCTCTTTTGCCCTACAAGTAAAACAATTGCAGACAAGGCATGAAACTTTGTCGACTGTTAAGCTACTAATAAATAATTCAATCGGTAAGTGGATAATGACAATTGTGTAAGTTGCTGTTCCTAGAAGAGACATTTGAAATAATCTTTACGCAGTTGCAGCACAGACTTAGTCATGCTGAGTTCTTTAAATATTAATGTATAGATTTTCATGATTAGTCCACGTAATTGGAGTAAAATAATAGTGAATTAAAAAAAATAAATTATAAAGAAGTGATTTTGGGGGTATGAGTTCTTCAAACTATAAAAATGAAGATCCTATGAGTTCCTATCTCTCGTAGGGGTGTTATATTCCCCTTGTTCACGAAAACATACCCCATATCCATAGATGGCGCCGCAAAATATTAGAATATCGATCAGGCTTCTAGATTATCGATTCCCCTTCTAATTTATCAACGAAAATGACCTTAAAAATATTAAAGTGACCTTTAAAGGTTAAAGAATCAAAATGTTTATAAAATGTACTTGCCTACATAATACCTACATCGGTTCTTATGTTTTTACAGTTATTACAAGTTATCACCAAAAGCACCTGACAGATTACAGAGCCAAGGTAAGGACATTGTTATAGATATCGCGCACAGCTCTGAAGAGATTCCCCTATCAGTCCAACCTAGCAGTTTCTGGCAATCATCAAGGTACAAACTGATCTTACAAGAGTTTATTGCCAATACAGTGATATATTATTTAACTCAATCATCATGTAATACTAACTCCACCTTTAGTGTTTTTATGGACATGAAGAAGATAAGATATCACTTAACTGTACATCTGTGGAAAACCGAAAACCAGTAAATCACCCAGAAATTAATTGTTTGCCAATAGAGGAAGCTGACTTTAGAATGCTGATTCATTCAAAGCATGCATGTCAGTGTGAGTTTACTAAAATTGTTCATTCCACACGACCCTCGAATGTTCCCGCCATTCATAAAAAATGGGCCAAATCGTATGCTATTTTCATTTAGCTATTCATGCACTATCTGGACCAAATTATACAAGTAATATTAGTAACAAAAAACCAGCTCTTAATAGTGCATCTACAACATATTTGGGGAACTTTGGAGTATCATATGACTGAGATGAGATAGAAGAAAACTTTAAACCTGCAAAATAATACTTGGTGCAGCTATTACGAAAGGGGTCATCTTGCAGATCTCTCGATGAACTTAGATTGTGGCTCCATCATCATGGAAGGTATTCAAATATTGAATATACTCTCGGGATATAAATATTCCGGGATCCCTACGACCCCCGGAATCCCACTGCAAGTCGATAAAATTTGGCACAGTTATTTATAACAATATTATGAACATTCCCTGAAAGCGAATTTGTGGGCCAAGGCGTACTGTCCGAGTTATCTATTTTTTTTGAGCTCCATACGGTCCCCTGAATTCCTTTGCAAGTCGATGAAATTTGGCGCAGTTATTGATAACAATATTGTAAACATTCCCTGAAGATTGAATTTAGGTACTTTTTTCACCCTAGTTATTTATGTTAGCATCTGTAGTGTATGACGTGGCTCTTTTGAGGACGACGGGACGTGTGCATATTTCTAACGGAAAACCAATGTACATCGAAGCGTCATTCGCGATAATTCGATAAGAGAAATGTCGGGTTCCATTCAAAGGCTTACAATTTCACGTTTAAACAACCTATTTGTGTATTTGTGTTCTGAAACAGGGATTCGACTGTTGAAAGTAAGCACATTTTTACTGTATTTGGCGAGGGGTAAACCGCGCTCCAAAAATGTGTACACTAATACCTCTAAATACCTCCAATACCCAATTTTGCTGAGCAAATACCTCTATTTCCTATACTAATACCCACTAATGTACCTAATGGCGATATTAATACCCACAAATACCTACTATTGCCCACTAATACCCGGTAATACCAACTAATACTTCTGATTAAATTCCACTTTTCGTAGTTAGAAAGTTAGTTATGAAAATTTTCGTTTCGGTTACATATGTATATTTTAATTAATTAAAACTTCAAAATTTTCAATTTAAATAAGGCCTATTTTATGTAATTTTGACCAAATCTTCATAAGAAAATTATAATGCTACGGAAAAAAATTACAAAAATAATAAACTAAAATATGGAAGAAGGTTCTCGATGGAAATTTGAAGAAAGACCCATGTATGGAGGGTGAAATTGATATGTCAAAAAAGTGATAAATCAAAAAAGTGAACTGGAAATTTATTACAAGAATATTATTCAGCTTTTACTTTTTTTTCTATGATTATTAGATCATGCATCCTGAAAGTGAAAGAGCCACCTCCTGATACCTCCAGAGTGCCATAAAAGAAATATTTTAGCTCAACTATATCGGTGTCATCTTTCCCAGGCCAGACAAACTGATTATTGTTTAGTTTTAGAAATTTGACTTTGAATTCGTTTCCAGTAAGAATATCTGAAACCTTTCCGATAAACCATTGTTTTAAATTTAAATATGGTCTATTTTTATGTAATTTTTGATCAAATCTTCATAAGACAAAATTATAATGCTACGGGAAAAAACTACAAAAATAATAAACTAAAATATGAAAGAATATTCTCGATGGAAATTTGAAGAAAGGCCCATGTATGGTGAGTGAAGCTGAGATGTCAAAAAAGTGATAAATCGAAAAAGTGAACTGAAAATTTATTACAAGAATATTATTCAGCTGTTACTTTTTATCTATGATTATTAGATCATGCATCCTGAAAGTGAAAGAGCCACTTCCTGATACCTCCAGAGTGCCATTAAAGAAATATTTTAGCTCAACTATATTGGTGTCATCTTTCCCAGGCCAGAAAAACAGATTATTGTTTAATTTTAGAAATTTTACTTTGAATTCGTTTCCAGTAAAAATATCTGAAACCTTTCCGATAAACCATTGTTTATAATAGGCTACGGCATAGAATTTTCCTATTGTAATATCCTATATAGATTCCTCCATATTCACATGACGATATTCTGATTGATCTGATTCATCATCAGCTTATTATCTATTTCACACTCAATTTCATATATTTTCTCCGCGTTTGCACTCCGTTCTTCCGTTCATCCTGAGGTATCATTTCCTGTCGATCCCTTAATTTTTTCCCCTCACGTGGAAATAGCATTTCTGAGATTATTTTACCAACAATATTGTTTATGGTGTTAATTCTGCACATCTTATATAGAAATTCTTTTATGCTGAAATTTATTATTGTGGAAAATGTGGATGTTATTGATCTTGCTGCTCCGAACATTGATGCACAGCGATGGATACCCATGTTTAGTACATAAAACATATTGCTCTGTAAATTGTGCTCAACACTATTAAATTTGAACAATAGAAGGGTGTTGAAATATTATGGGCATTCAATTCTATGCAGGTGTAACAGTTTGTTGGTATAAAGTTGTCATTCAGCGTGATAATTTCACTCTTCTTTATCGATGCCCTCCGTGTTCGAAGAAGAAAAACAACAAATCAAACTCTATATATTCTTTCAGACAATGGTATTTGTTCTGCTATTTCATAACTTAAAAATGCTGACAGAATAAATGGCATTGTTTTCAAATAGAATTGTCATCCATTATAATTAACAATTACTTTTAAAAGTTAAATTACTCTTATGGAACACATTTTTTCCACAGGCAAAAAATTCATATCATCCTCTTCTTTAATGTCAGTCATGATCAGCAAAGGCTTGTACTTAGACACTGTATTGATGATATTGATAAGATGTTCAGGAGAACCAAATCACCCACTGTTAATTTAATTTTGCTATTGCGAAATCGAACTCACAGCTCTGTTAAGATATGTATAAAATCTTGGAAAACAACACCCCTTTCCAATGATGTCATTTGAATGGTACCATCTCCAGCCTGTATTTTACTCATCAAAGTTTATAATTTCTTTCAGACTTCAACAAGCGGGTGCTTAGGATGTGCCATCGGAAGCAAATCCTAATACAGTTATTCCAATTTTTGTAGTCTTGCTTAATCAAAATCGTATGAGCGCTCTTAAATTTTTAAATGAGCAATTGACAAAATTATAGTTAATTTTCTGTCTCCTAAAAATGACTATTGTGTCCACTAAAGATTCCCTCTCAAGAAAATTTCGATTCGTCTGTCCAAATATTTTAAGTATTTAATTCGGGATCTTTATATCTTATGTCCCAGTTATTTTCACCTGAGACAAGTCCACACGTTTTGTTGAATGATCAGGAAGCAAAGCTTAAGGCGTAACGAATTACGACATTTTTGACATTAGTTATTAAGGCAAGAGGATAGGCATGGAAATAATAATATACTTATTTTTAATGATTACCAATGCCTGTCTAAAAGACGCGAATTTATACGGTCAATATAAACTTATAAGCGGAAAATATATAATTACTTGGTTTAATAATAATTAATATAACATGACAGTGACAGTGAAAATTAGCGTAATAAATGCTAAAATATTTCCACTTCATTTAAATATTTTTTTCTGCCATCAGGATGATGTGGCAAATATTAAATGCCTTTGACAAATTCAACCACAATGACATACATACAATGCTCTTTTATTTCGAATGTTGTAGATGTAAAATATATCCGGAAATTCATTTGAAAAGACCATTTCTACATTTTACATAAAAGTGTTGTTTTGTTTGCATTTTAATGAATTTTTACGGACGAGGGGTCATTACTAATGGAAAATAAACAGAGCCTGTGTTGTATTATTAAACTGAACTACCATTCAAAACTGTTAATATGCGAGTTTTAAACTGCAGTACGGTGTCATTAACGAATTGGGGCGTTTACACTTTTTTAAATGTCGTTATTAAAAATTGCGTTGACATTGCCATAATACTTTTTTAATTTTGTTATATACTGGATAGGGCTGGAACCTTTGATGTAACTATAACAGTCGGGGTAGTTTCCACAAACACCAAAACACTTCCACTTCGCTCTACGCGTGTTTCGCCAACCAGGTTAGCATCATCCGGAGATGATTAAAACTAATCTTAAACTACAAAATCTACCATATTTATACTATTTTCATGGTGACGTCACTAATGATATCACCGTGAAATTTACGCAAGAATATTCAATTGCAAGAGGGTGAAATTTTGATTTCCTTTGATGTTTGTTCATTCCACAGACCTTGGACTATCTTGAGGATTTACTCGAATTAAACAACTATAGAAAAGAAGTAATAGAATATATAAACCTTACTTACGATTATATAAACCTTACAAAACTTTGTATGAAACAAAATTGCTTCCATTTCAATGACAAGTTCTATGTACAACATGAAGGAACCGCAATTGGTAACTATTTATCGCCTTTCATTGCTAATGTCTTCATGAGTCGATTTGAAACTGAAGCAAAAGAATAATTCGAGTATTTTCCTAGGATTTGGCGGAGGTATGCGGATGACATTTTTGCCGTGTTTGACACTAAGATTGCGGATGTAGAAAGTCTACATATGAACTAGGAAATAATGGAAAACTTCCATTTTTAGATGTATTAGTAATTAAAAATAGTGACAATAGGTTAGAATTTGATATATATAGAAAAGATACCAGTATGATCAGATATATCCCTAAGGACTCTCACCACTGCTATCAACATAAAATGGCAAGTTTTAATTTTCTTGTCCATGGTTTACTAAGTTTCCCTCTCAGTTTGAGAGGTTTGAAAAAGAAAAAGTATTAATTAAAGATATAGCTGTGAGTAATGGTTATCCTAGAGATATAGTTGAAAAACTAATTAGGAAGCGTAAATTTAAGGACACATTTCGTAATTCTACGACCTTTCAAAAGGATGTAGAGGCTCCAAAATATGTATCCATCCCGTACGAACCCCGGTTTACTCGGGGTTTGAGTAAGGTCTTCAAAAACGTGGGTATAACAGCGATTCATTCGTCGAGTAATAAATTACAACAACTTTTAGACAATCCAAAGGATAAAATTGTTACAAATGAAAGGTCTGGGATTTACGAAATTAGTTGTAATGATTGTGATCGAAAATATGTTGGACAAACGAGACGACCAATTAACAGCAGATTTAAAGAGCATAGGGCTCATCTAAAATATGGAAGAACAGATAAGTCTAGTGTTGCACAACATGCTTTTGACAACAATCATAGAATAGATATTAGTAATTTAAGATTAGTTAGAAATGTGATCAATAATAGACAGTTGGATGCATTTGAGAGCATAGAAATTGTAAAATGTAAAAGTAGTATGAATAGCGACATGGGACCTATACCATATAGCCCGCTTTACGCGTTGCTTAGCAACCGATAATTGAAGCGTGATTAGTCACGCATAAATTTCACGATGATATAATTAGTGACGTCACCATTAAAATAGTATAAATATGGTAGATTTTGTAGTTTAAGATTAGTTTCAATCGCCTCCGGATGATGCCAACCTGGTTGGCCAAACGCGCGTCGAGCGAAGTGAAAGTGTTTTGGTGTTTGTGGAAACTAGGTATTTCTAGTGTTATATAAATGATATTTTATTTTCAATTTTAATTTCAACAGAGCAATATCTACTTGCGAGATTATTGTGTTGTTGTGATTATTTGGAAATTATTATTTCAACTTTTGGAATTTTTTTTTGAACAGTTGAAAATATCAAAAGACGCCGACAGTTTCGCATTCCCATGTTAGCAAAAGAACACTCCCAAGTATTTCGCATGTTAGATAAAAATAACTCCTAAAAGTAATACCTAGGTTAAGAAACAGGGCAGCATTCTATAGGTTTAAGTTGTGTTTCCGCATTCGTTCGTTCATGTACTTATCTTCACCCGATCGGCAAATATCGACTTAATAAATGATAATTTATTATTATGGTTTAATATTAAAGTGTCGGGAACAATAAAGTGCGATTTTAAGTGTATTTGACATCATATTCATTGCATTATATGGACTTTATAAAAGTTATGTCATGGGCCTAATGCCGTTGATATGCCTAATTCTTCTTTTGTATACAATAATGTAATGGAAAAAAAATTCAGACAGTGGGAAGACTTTCACCGACTGTGTACTAGGAAAGATTATTCGGAAGATGAAGATGAAGATGATTTTAATATGAAAGACAATAAAAATAAGAAAGCTAGAAATTTGTTGAAAAAACACTGTGTATTCATATAATCAAGATCGAACATCACCTTTTCGTGATATAAAAGTTATGTTACAAAATTATATAGTCACAAAGCGTTCGAATGAAGGGTTATATTTTATTTATGAAAATAAAAAACTGGTAGTTGGCAGGCAGAATTTGCATTAGTATTAGAATTATTATCAGTGCATGCAGCTGCTGCGATAAAATCTCTATGGTTTCTAACAGGTCAATTCACCCTTCATTTCTAGTGTCTACATGCAAGCACATGCTTTTTGACGAATATATTAACAGCTAAATATAAAACCACTTATGGTAATCCTCGGCAATGCATTCTCAAAGTTTACAATATTTAATGTTCAAAAATAAATTACTAATAAATATTTGTAGAAAACAAAATAAGGTTATACCTACTACTCTAGTGTCAGCATTTATAACCTGCATCAATATATCTGATGTTAACCAGATTACTTTCCGGCTGTTATTTTGTTATTTGTTAACTAATTGAGATGGAACTTGACATGCATCACATTATGTCAACATGACAGTTTTTCATCTTGATTTCAAATGTTTGTCACTTCTGGTTGTTCCACAAGAAGTGGCCCCCAACAATTGATTTTTATATGATGTACCTTGCAATTTTTTTTAGTCTTGGCAAAAAAATTACAAGCTTATCTCCTTTATCTATCTCATTTTAAAAATTTGCACATGATCCTAACAAAATCTTTCGGTCAACTCTTAATATTATTGTGCTCCTGTTGCTGGCAAGAAGAAAGTTGCAATTTTATATATTGAGAATAATATGGCCAAGAAAACACTGTATTATTAAATTTGTTTATTTATTTATGTACATAGTTTTATCATTAATTTTAGTATTGAAAATACTGTCGCGAAATAAGTGTCTGCACAGAAGAACTGCCAAAAATAACTTTATTCACACAGGAACAAACTTTATTCCGTACAACAAGACGTATACAAATGTAATGTTATCGAAGGTCAGCGCAGCTGGGCTTTTGTATGAAATAAATGCAAGCATGCATTTGCTGCGTCGTTTGTGCCTTCATTCTGACACGTAGGTAACAACGATTAGATTATGTTACGAACTATAAGCAAGATTAAAAAAAAAATTTATTTATAAAGTATACAATGTCATAACTCCTCCATCCTCAGAACAGCAATCGTGGGGTGGATGTTTCTGCTGGCGAAGGTATGGAACCTCTAGGCTTCTGGAGCTTCGAGAGCAGATCATATATCTGCTTCTTATACCATGTGAAAATAATTAATGTAAGGCATAGCATTATTCCGGAAATAGACAGGGTTGTCCATAGCGAAATTGTAGATTGGTCATTTGTTTGATCCAATAAGATGGTATAATTGTATATCTGAAGAAGTTCAACTAACTTGATGGTCGGTAGTTGTAGTGGTCATGTATTGATTGGATGTGTGGTAACTGGAATCTGGATCCATTGATCCATCAAATACCAATTAATTTGATAGAAATATCTCATCATTAATTTTGATATAATATCCTTCTGGGAGGGATATTAGTGGACTTTGGTAGATTTCCAGTACGCCATCTACTGTGCAGGTTTTGTGGTTAGTCAGAACATCTGGGGTGAAGATCAGGACATTATCTCAGCTGATTCTTTCCTTGTGGGATATTCTTTCCTTGTAGGATATTTGGTAGGCAATACTCCTTGTTAGGTGATAACT
>CAXKVY010012737.1:5000-24602 GCA_964058915.1 Tetropium fuscum | reverse complement strand
GCATCCGTGACGTCCAAAATACTCAATCATACTTTCGCGATCGCGAATACTCAATCATACTTTCGCGATCGCGACGCATAGATTTATAAACATCTATATTACGCAGAAGAATCCCTAGAATCCCAATAACTTTTTTTGAGGGTTTTTTTGTCATATCCAGATACAATAAGAATAGCTAAGAAGCATTTGATATCTTCGTGTGTTATTTTGGGGTCTGGACAGTTCAAAAATAGTGCATATCGATTACTTTCTTCAACTAGTAATTGTATTACATCATGGTTCACAAAAAGTTCAAATATTTCTAATGGTGACATGTCTTGATATGTTGAAAAATTTATTTGGGGAAATATTTGAATATTTGCTGTACTGTCACGTCAGGCAGGTCATTATCTCTCAACTAACTGATGGGATTTTGCTTTGCCCTCACGAAGGTGCTAAGAGGTGAAACATCTTCGTCATCAAAATCATCGGACGCATTATGTTGTTGCAGACTGCTCAGAGATTGTACATCTTCCTCATCAAAAGCAACATACACAGTATTTTGTTGATTTAGTAATTCTGCAATGGGTGTATCATCCTCTACATCAAACTCTTCATTTCCAATTCGTTGGTCACTATATAGAACCACTTCAGCAGCTGCTTGCCGGTCAAATTATCTTTTTTTTTTTTTTTCGAGGAGGAGTGGAAATCTTGCATAAGACCCTGATCGTCGGGAGTGTCGGATTCTTACCGACTAAAACCACTCCTCCTCCATCTCGCTCTGCTCACTGGTACCGCGTTAGCATGACTTCGGTGAGCGAGCCGTCCTTAATCCCTTCCGGCGTTGTTTCTGTCTTCCTTTTCTTTCTTATCTATAATGTCCCTAATCGTTCTGTATACGCGCTCCACTGTTTCTTCGCTTGTTACAAGATCATATCTTACATTTTCCTCGGTAAATAGTGCACCTGTATTTTCCGTGTATCTTCTTCTGGCGTCGTTCCATCTTGGACATATAAATAGAGTGTGCTCCACGTCATCAACGTCTCCACAGTACTTGCAACTAGCCGTGTTCGCCCTATGCCGGTCATACAGGTATTTTCTAAAGCAACCGTGGCCAGAGAGGGCTTGCGTCAGGAAATAGTCTACTTCTCCATGGGGCCGATCGATCCACATCTGTATATTAGGTATTAGTCGATGGGTCCACCTCCCGTGTATTGCTACATCCCATTCGCCTTGCCATCGTCTCAGTAGATTTCTCCTCGCTGTCCCTCCATCTGTCCCGGTGTACTTTTCGCGGCGTTCTGTTATCATCAGCTTGATAGGCGGGACTCCTGCTATCACCCCTGCCGCTTCCGTTGAGATAGTCCTGTATGCCGAACATATTCTAATGTTGACCTTGCGTTGCAGACTCGCTAGCTTTTTACAGTTTTTCTGGTTGTTCGTTACTGAGTGCCAGACGGGAGATGCATATAGTACTTGGGAGTGGATCACGCTGGCCAGCAATCTTCTCTTCATCGCTCTGGGTCCGCCTATACCTTGTTGTCTTCTCCGCCTTTTGTATAGTCTTATCGACGTGCTCAGTGAATGTCAGTTTGGTGTCCAACCACACTCCCAAATACTTTGTTGTCCTGGCAGGGGTCACGGATACACGCTGCACGTTGAACCTTATTGGGGTTAGTTTCCTCCTCGTTGTGATGATGGCTGCCTCCGTTTTTTCCGGTGCTAGCTGGAGCCCGTTCAACTTCAACCAGTTTGAGACTTTTAATAATGCTACCTCGGCCGTGTTCATTAGGTTAATTTCTCCTTGAGCTACCACCGTGATTGCAACGTCGTCTGCGAAAGCTATCAGTTTTACCCCCTCTGGTTGCTCGAGTCTTAGGAGTCCGTCATATAGGATATTCCATAGAGTTGGTCCCAGTACCGAGCCCTGTGGAACTCCGCTGTTGACTGACCTTATTTTGGCCGAGTTCTCTGCCTCGAGAATGATTTCTCTTTCTGAGAGATAGGATGATGATAGGTTGATGAGGCTTTCATCCACCTTCCTCCTCCTGAGCTCATCGAGTATCCTTTGCAGGATGCGCTGTTGAACGCATTTCTAATGTCTATTGTTATTATGGCACACAATTTTCTACAGCGATGGGAAAGGTTTGCCTCGGCTTCCCGGGCGGTACTCAGGACTTCTTCTATGGCGTCTGATGTTTGTCGTCCTTCCCTAAAGCCATATTGACGGTCGGACAAGCCACCCGTTCGCTCTAATGCATTGTTTAATCTGGCAAGGATGAGCTGTTCGTATAATTTTCCTTCCACATCGAGAAGGCAGATCGGTCTGTGCGTTGAGGGATTTGGGATCGGTTGGTCACCCTTCCGTATGAGGACGAGCCGAGCCTTTTTCCATTCTGCTGGGAACATGAACTGATCCGCCAGATTATTATATACCGTAAGGGTATATTCTGGTTTGAATTGGGCTATCTCCTTTACAATTTCCGGTGGGATGTTTCCTGGTCCCGGGGCTTTTCTTTCTTTCAATTTGCCGGCCGCCCTTTGTAATTCCCCTATCCTAAATGGTGTAAATATCACATTTCTATCACAGTCAAATATCACTTGCTCATGGACAGGAAAGCGGTGATCGATCACCTTTTCCACTGTCTCCATGGCCATTTGTTGTCTGGGTGGATAGCCGAACATCCTTTTCATGACGATCTTGTAGCCATCCCCCCAGATATCACAGTCTACATTATCACAGAGCTCTTTCCAGCTCTTTGTCTTGGCTTTCCGAATTCTAATTCTGAGTTCTTTCTTGGATTGTTTGTATTCCTCCCAGAGCTGCGTACTTTCTGCTTGACTATTTCTTCTGTAATTGCGCGTATACATTCTTCTTTTCCTTATACATTCCTTCCTAAGTTCGGATATTTCCTCATTCCACCAATAGACGGGCTTGCCTCTGAAGCTGGTTCTTCTTTTCGGCATGGTTTCATCGCATATCTGGCTTAATATGTTGCTGAAGTCTGTTTGGCTTGTTGCTTCCCATGTTTGTTCTTCTTTCTCTCTCAGCACTTGTTTTAGGTTGACTTTATCTAGCTTGTTGACTTGCCAGCCACTATTTACTGTTTTCTTTCGGCACTGCTCTTGGCGCTCCTCTGTTACCTCGAAGGCGATGTAGTTGTGGTCGCTTAGAGACTCAGTTCCTAGGACTTCCCACATAACAATTTTATTGCTGAAGTCAGCCGTCACTATAGTGAGGTCTAAGATTGAGAAGTATTCTGCCCTACGGAAGGTGGGCGCGTTGCCGCGGTTAGCGACGACCAGGTCGTTTTGCGCTATCCATTCCGTCACCAATTCACCTCTGATTCGCCTCTGTTTTTAGGAGGTTCTATATAAACACGATCTATGCCGTCGTTTTCAAAATCTCGCCAAAATTCATTCGTCTCTAACATATCAGCAATCTCTTGCACAGTTAAACTGAAGTAAACGAAATATATGAACATTTTGAACCTATACAATTTTTAGTAGCATAAGAGACGCACTCTGAACTTCCAATCGGAACAGTTATACAGTCTTTTAGGAAAGGGGTTGCATGGCGTACCATATAAGGCACGCTAGTACCTAATGGGTTAACCAATATATTTTCAGCAGTAAACTTTTCTTTCAATATTGAATGGTTATATCTCAGAAATGGTGGCTCCTAGGAAAAAAAGTATTGATTCCTTTTTTATAGATAATTTTATGATTTACAATTTTTGTAATTTTATGATAAAACTTACCGTTTCGGTGAAAATCGTAAAAAACTATTTTTTTGACCTTTGACGTTGAGTACATTTTTTTCCACGTACGGAAACGATGGGGAATTTTGAAATCTTTTTTTTAAATTATGTTTTGAACAATATTACCCGTTTTCAGCTTGTTGCGCATTTATGTAGCTTCACTCTCATTTTTTGGTCTAATTTGACCGGACTACTAAGACCAAAGCATTTTTAAAATGCGTATATATTCGTCTTATGCACAATAAGGAAGGTAATTTATTAAAATAAGATATTAAAGGAAATCAAATTTATTAGGAAAAATACAAAGAAACCTCTTGTATAATAATTAAAATGTTATGACTTATTCTGTGTAATAATGCCCAAAGCATGGAGCTGGGCATAACCAGTTCGACACTCCAAACACCTTTCTTCTTCATCTTTTCCTTTCATCTAATTCTTTTCTACTGCCCTTTTCGTGGCATAAGGTACCTTTTTGTGGATTTATCTTTATTGGTAGTAACACTCGGAGTAGTTTCCACAAACACCAAAACACTTTCACTTCGCTCGACGCGCGTTTCGCCAACCAAGCTGGCATCATCCGGAGACGATTAAAACTATTTATTGGTAGTAGCTGAAATGATAGAGGGAAAATGTCTCCCTATGAAACGAGATGGGTTAGTGCCTATCATTAGAATATCTTTTTTATCTCTCCATTTTAAGATCATTATTCGCATCCAACTTCTGATTCTTCGCAAAGAAGAAAAATTGTTTTCGTTATATCATTGTTTTCCTTCTAAACATAGCGATATTTTCACCTTGTACCAGTTTTTTTGTTTCTGTTTTCCGAAATTCCGAACGAAATAAGTCGGTAAATATTGATGCTACAAATAAAAGTTTCGAATAAAAAAGTCCTATTTTCATTCACAAGAGGAAAGGCAGTCCATAGTTTTTTGTGTACAATGCACCGTCTCGAGATATCAAATTAAACGCGGTTCTGCGTTAGTGACGCCACCTAAACTCGAGGAACTCAAATCTGAAATTATGCTCAGGGTACATCCTTTTAACAAATGCTACTAGCCCCCAAATTGCATAATTTAATGTACATTTCACTTGTTTCTGCGATATTTTGACTGGACTAATTATATAGGAACCGTCAAACGTATAAAAAAGTTGAAATTCTAATAGAATAGTGATAAATATTATATGGTAGATATAGTACCTACCGAATGTATAAGTTGAGTAGGTACATTATGTAATCTAGGCCTTTTAGTTGTAAGATTGACCGCTATGCTGAAATTGTGCCATACGAAAAACATTTTTTTTGTTGTGTTTATGTAGATGTCTTGAATAACACCTGGTAGTTAATTCATGAAAACACGTCGGATTAACTAAGTTTATGTTTATATGACCCAAATGAACACCTATTACAAAATACATCTGTAAATTCTCTACCTTATCGGTCCTATACACTTTTTTCGTACTTTTTTATTAAGCAATATACATTAACATATAAACAAATTATTTCTCGTTAAAGTTAACAAAACAATTTTGGTGCTTAGTAAAACATAAATAGACGTCACATTTTGTGCATTCTCCATTCTACATCGTAGGGGATGTTTCAGATCGTCATTCATAGGCCAGTGTTGATACCCATCATACCTTTTGTCATAACAAGGCAACGCATTTGGTTTTTTTTCTTTTTGCTCATTTCACACTCCATTGGTTCTTCATCTCCAGTGTCATCATTACTCGGCATTTGTTTCTCTGGACCCGATGAAATTAAATACTCGCCTAAGTTTAATCTGAAATCAAGTAGATCCATAGGCTTTTTCTTTGGATTCGATTTTTTTAAGTCACACTTATATTCCATCCAACTATTGACAATAGCCATGTCGAAAAGGTGGAGTAAGACTTTCAACGTCCATTTTGTAGTTTTGAAGAAGGAATATTATCGTTCCATCATTTGATCAGTCAGATCAACTCCTCCCATCTTCTGATTGTACATATTATATTGTACTACTTTGGGGCAAGTTACATCTTTGTAGGCTTTCCTATTTTTATCCCACCTGTTGACAATGGTAGTTGGTTCACTGCCAAATGCCGACAATATCATAATGACAGATTTGTTGTCCATCCATTTTGCTAAAGCTGTCATTACGTAAAAACTCCTCAGACTGTCCTCGAATCATTTCTTTATCTTTCTGAAATGTGCATCCATAATCCTGTTTTGCATGATTGTACCTGTAGCGTGAATGTCTAAAGAAAAAAGGCGGTCTATCAAAGAGACTGTCGAAAAATATCTATCAAAAAAGATGTAGCTCCCCTTAGGCAAAGTTTTGACAAGATGTAGAATGACCGATGGCCCGACACCCAATTCTTTATCTTCAAATGGGCCTACGTTATAATTTTTAACATGCCTATCCTGTCTCGTAAATAAAGCGAGGTCTGGTGGAAATCTACGTTTTTCAGGTTTCATATGAAACGAACAAACGTGTTTGCTAACCGCCATACTCTTTTATTTCAACTCTCGTAGCGATGTATACCTACATAGGTAGGTATATAAATAATATATTAGCAATTCCCGCGAACACGCCACTGTATGATATGCGAACCTGATCCTATTCGATCCGAGAATCCGATCCCGATCCGAGAGATACGATTCCAATAAGTTAAAAAGAGATATACTGCTCGAATATTCGTTATTGGAAAGGTCGTGGATCGGCGTTGCCGCTTTTAACTATAAAAATAAATGTTTACGTAATTATCATATTTAAAGTAGACGAAAATAAATGTAAAAACGTAACATCTTGGAATATAATATATTATTGTGTGTACAATTATTATTTAATAACATTCATAAATAATATATACAACTTTAATATAGTATTGTGGAATTTGATATTTTAATGGAATACCGAGAAAATTGAGAATTACAAGTGGCAACTGCGCGGTATCTTATATGGGGTCAGTTAAATATACATATATATTGAATGAACTGTAGCGCGTCATATATTTTCAAAAAAATCATTTTAAACTGAAGTATATGCATCTCAATCTACCTGGTTTCGCATGGACTATTCAAATTATTTTTTAAATATTTTTTTAGAACAAAGTGTCTCTTTGCTGATGCGTTAAAGAATGTCACAACTTCTTGGATAATACCCAGCGCGTTTTTACCACATTTACATTCATAGTTTTCGAAATAGATGTTTTAAATTTGTGATTAAAACATGAACTTAAAACTGCATTTACGGCTTATGAAGTTTTCTTATAACACATGTGCTTAAAGTTTTTCCATCGATTATAGGTTCTATTGGGATTTCAACATCTTCATTTTCAGAGAGACCGTAGTTATCTAAATGAAGATCTGTAAACCCAACAAAATCTTCTCTGACTGTACCATTAAAAAAATAGCGTATGGAAACACCGAGTTGAGAGTGCTGTGACACGTCTGTTGTTTCGTCGAAAAGAACACTGTAATATTGCCTTTCGATAACCCGATTAATGATAGTGTTTAAAATTTCCTCTCCGCATAATTTAATTGAGGAGCAGACTTCCAAAAGGAGTTTAGTTCTACCTAAGAAATTGTTGAGAAAATGCAAAAAACCACTATACATTTTGTAATGTATTTAGATAAGATTTTCTTTTAATGTGTTATAGATAGGGTTAATACTATTCCAAAACTACGTTTACACAAATCTATACCAATTTTAGGTAAGATTATTTTACTTTTTTTTAGCTACATAAGTCCTTTTGACTGTCAGAGGATTACTTAAGTCCTTTCGTTTGTCAACGAAGTTCACAGCTCACGTTTAAATAATAAAAACATATTATTATTATTTAAACATGTCGTTATACGATACTTAGAAACTTCAGAAAAAATGAACATTATTGTCAGAATGTATTTTTACAAAACGTTAAGGTAATACGATGTGTGTATTCGACCTAATCATGCTAATTTTGTAGACAAGACTTGGTCGAAAAATTAACTAACAAAACGTTTACTACGAAATAAAAAAGAATTTTATTTTTAATAGTAAGTCAACACAACAAAACATATTGGGCTATAGTTTTATGGCACCATCATCATCTTGACAGGCGCAAATTGATTCCTCCTCTGCCCCAGCTTCGTCCTCTTCCGGTAGTTGGTTTGGACCGTTAACAATGGGCTCGAGCCATTGCAAATCCGGATCTTCTGGCCAATTTTCTGACCCCAGCTGGATTAGTAGTTTTTTCAAACTAGTAATTTTTTTTTGCTTGATCTGATGAATTAGCGGAACCTCTGGAAATTTAATTCTTTGCAAAGTTTTGCCCCTCTGGAGGAGTGACTGATACTTTTTCGAAGGATCGTCGTTTCTGTAGAAATTTTCAGTTTTAACCACTACTTTGTTAGATTTGCGTTGAATTATTATACGCTTAGCTTCCGAAATTCCTCCAAGCTTAACCATACTCTTAAGAGCCTCTTTAATGTTATAAATTTTCCAGTCGGAACCTAACTTGCGGACAGTGCCTACTTTAGAATAGTGTTCATAATACTGGTCAGGAGACTTAATGACACTGCAATCTCGGGTTAGTTTTTCTATCCTGCCAAATACCCTGTCTGCAGGCATGTACGAATGTCCTCGTACAGGAAAGTACATTGTAATGGATTGGATATTCGTAGATGCTTCATTTTGGAGCCAAACCATTAACATATGTACGATATGGCTGTTCTTGTTTTGGCCTGAACAGCCATCAGAAAATAGTCGTATATCTGAGATATTTGGTGGAAATTGAAAATGCCTTAGAAAATCCAATACCGCAGAGCCGATTTCAATGCAACCTCTCGATGCTTGATGCTCTAGCCACGTATAAAAGATTGGATTATGAGTGGAAATATCAGTAACACAAAAGGCGTAAAAAGACAATTGCTGTACATAAAATGCCTCGCCGATAGGCACTTTCGGAAGAACTTGAAATTGTTGTAAATCAAAACACCAGGAAACTGAATTTTCCGGAGACTCTTTTAAGAAAGTATAAAATTGTTTAGCTCGAAGCTTGTGAACTCTTAAATTAGTTATAAGATCTTGTTTCTTTTTCGCATTATTTTCGAGGGATATCTGCCTCTGGTGTCTTACACAAAAACTGCACACGTCCTGAGCTGTAGTACCAAAGCCAATATTAAACTCTTTATTGAAAATGCGACTAAAATATTTATAATTTACTTTGTACTCTTGAGCAACTGATTTGTTGTAGAGTTCATGCAGTATCGTTATATTTAACTCTGAGGATAAGTAGATTCGCCTAGATTTTGAACGACCGTAATGACTTTCTTTTCCTTTCAATTGTTTAATAAAATCTCTGACTTTCAACTTTCTTGGAAGAAACGTCTTTGACCTTGAATCCCCTCCTCGATTTTCGAAAATTCCTTTACCAGCAGTTATTTGTTTCGCTATAGTGTGGGCTCTTTTTTGACTTATACTATATGTTGCCAGAAACATTTTTTGACAAACATTTACGTCTCCATGTTCTGTTATTAATTTATACTTAACGGCTACATTACGATGTCTAATAGAATCGTCTTTTCTAGATCTCTTTCGCTTCGGTTGATTAATGGACATTAAATGTGATAAAATCGTGTCTTGCTTAATTTTGTTTGCGTGTTGAAAAAATTTGGTACGACAATACTGTATGTCTTCTTTGGATAGTGAACTACATTGGTACTTTTGTTTCACGTTATGTTGACAAGGTATTTTAAGTTTGGAGCTCGCGATCTTTATTTTCATATCTACAACAATACATGCTGTTCATATCAAATAGCACATAACCTAAAAATCTAAATTACGTACCTCTTTTCAATATTTTTTTCTTTAACAGTCTTGTCTCGTCTCCTTTTTCTCGTACCCCTATCCGTGTCTCCTACAACATGTTCCTCATCCATTCTGTACTAGACGATATAATTAAACGTCCTTTAGTCTTTAAAATTTTTCACTTTTATGCCTGGGAACAACAGAACAACCTTTCAACAATTGACTC
The DNA here is from genome assembly GCA_964058915.1 of Tetropium fuscum. Taxonomy (NCBI): domain Eukaryota; kingdom Metazoa; phylum Arthropoda; class Insecta; order Coleoptera; family Cerambycidae; genus Tetropium; species Tetropium fuscum. The sequence continues at coordinate 14,868 of CAXKVY010012737.1, read as the reverse complement.
TCAAACGATACTGACATCCAAATAGCGGTAATTGCCTCAAACAGCGCTTAACTCCTTTTGTTTGTCCAACGTGTGTGTAGTAAATTCCTTTTGAATGTCCAGGATATATTTGCAATACGTTTGTTAGGTGTTTTCATTCCGTTTGGATATCCAGGCCTCATCAGCCTTTTTATATGTCAAAATAAAATGTAATGACGTATTTTTTGCGGGATTTTTAAAAAGTGGACTTAAGGCTTTTTGGAAGTCTGCTCTTCAATTAGGGAATTACACGTAGTCTTACTAATATAGGTGGCATTCGACTTAGGATTTTCCATCCATCATCCACCCGAAATCGAAGAAGTGCCTTAGGTAACAGTCTCTTTCGATTTTCTTCTATTTGATTTTTTCTTTCTTTATCCAACATATTGCCCACATCCAATTTTTTGTTATTAAAGGGCGCTATGAATAATTTAGCTAAAATAAATAATTCCTCATAATATTTTGAAATAAAAAAATTAAAAATTTCTTCTCTCCTTTTTCCTCCGCTCGGGTGTGGTAGAAATTGGATTGGTGTTCGATTAAGTCACCATCTTTGCCAGTAAGTTTTGCATTAGGGTGGAACGAAAATGGGAAATTAAAACAAAATCGAAAATTTCTTTATGTAATAGTGCCTAAACGTTGCCTTTGGTAGTACTTATTTATACTTCCAAAACTGCACGCTGCAAAATAAAAACTTCCACTGCCCCAGAGGGGTGGAAATTGCTTCCGGTGAGGGCATATTCTAAATATCACAACTCTTCGCATATTTTGTTTTTAAAATCACTAGAATGCTTTTTTAAATACAAAATATCCCAGAGCTCACCACGAGGAGGTAGTTGCATATCGAGCTCCACCCGCACTAACCCACCCTTAAAGTTTATTTTCTACTTACTCGACATTAGTACCATAATTTGCCTTTGTCTCGAATTTTGGCGAGATTTTTACGAGATTTTAATCTGGAACGGATGAAACCATCTCTAGAGTTTGGACAGCAAACAGCTAATGATGCTTCCGTTACTAATTTAACACAGCGTTCAACACCTTGGGTGTGACATGGAAACTTTGGAAACTGCATAATCATTTCATCTTCTGTCACACATCCCGAAGCTATAATATCTTTTAAATCGTTTTCTGAAAACTGCATAGTTAGTGGCGGTTCCGTTATTTTACAATTTTGCCAGTCTATCAAGTCTATGTAATCTTGACTGTCAAAATTTAGAGCAGGGATTTGGAAACTTCTTATTGTCTTGGCCTTTTCATTCGATCTTGCATTCAGTATCCTTCTTAAAGCGAGCTCACTTATATGTTGTCTATTGTCACATAGAAAAAAATAGTCACATAGTTAAAAGAATATTTTCGGGATGTCCAAAAAAACCGTTCCTCTGAATTACCGGGTCGATGACTCTTCGAAGATTTGGATTTAGATAACGAGATCGTTTCACTAGTTCAAGTAGATTTTGAGAACCATTTTTACATGATGAATTTAATTTTATTGTAAACCAAACTGGAGCGTAAACTTTAACAACATATGTGACCAATATTTGACAATTCTCTGATGGAGCCTGTGTTCCAACATATAATCGGAGTAGCCTATTAGCTAATGTCAACCATCTGGAATGGGATACTTTGCCAGGATCCCTTTGAGCCAAACTTTCACTCCAGTTGCCAGAAATAACGGCATGACATATTTCCAACAAATAATTTTGATCCCTACTTAAGTCCATTTCATTAACATCGGGAAAATCAGCTTCAATCGGAATAAAATTAATGATTGGAACCTTCTCGCATTCAGATATTTGTTTACCGATAGGTCCGGAGAAACTACGTGGGCCAGTTGTGAGTCCGTCTAAATGCTGAAAGAGATGGCGCAGAGGAACTTCATTGCCGTGTAATTGGCAAACAAACCATTGTATTGGTTTTCGAAGATATATCTCGAGTAACCTTATAACTCCTCCTTTAGGTCCCGTATTGATTGCTGTTCCATCACAACCCTCGGCCAGAATATTTGTAGTATCAATTTGATGATTTTCTAGATAACTAATAATACTTGATTTAATGTTTGCTGCAGATCCAGTTAGTGGTGTGACATGTCCTATATACTTTGACCCTGGCTCTTGAACTAATACATAATGTTCTTCGATTATGGTTTTGCGATGAGAAGTGTTTCCTTTAACTTCTAGAACTAAAGTTTTAGCCAAAATATAACCCATTTAGTGGTAACATGTCGTTTTCTTCCTTCTTAATTATATTTTTTCGTAATTTACTTCTTTGCCTTCGTACTTTCATTCTGTCTATTACGTTTGCTGTATCTATCGATGAAATAATTCCAACATCTTCGAGAACTGCACTGGCGATTATGGCAGCACTTCTGTCATAAACTCCGGTTCTTTCACACGCTAATGCAAGTGAAGGCAGTAGCACTCTCATTTGCCTTACTTTCTTTCCCTCAGAGATCGTAAGTTTAGTCTTTTCAGGTGTCATTTCCACATCACTGCAATTCTCAATAACCAGTGGAACCGCTTCTTCGCCTTCTTCAATTTGCAAACTACCGTCCACTCTATGGTTTATTGTTGAATCTGTTTCTTTATGCTTAATATATCTTCATTTCTTTCTCCTTTCTTTGTTCTTTTTCTTTTTTTTCCTGGTAGCTACAATATCAATAGAACCCATGACCATTTTTCTTTCAGTTCGTTGGTCAAGAAGAAACAATTGTTCTTCCTTGGGTACTTTTCGAGATTTTTCACAAGTGCATGCAGAAAAATCCTTGCATTTACAGGCTGCAATATCAAACAATGGTTTTAAACGCCTTCTATACTTATCGTGATAGTCTTTAAATAATATCATAATCCGATTATGCGATACTATAAGACTAGAAGCTATTCCATAACTCTGTCAGTTTTAAAGAAATTATCTCACCTATTTCACTCACCGTGTTAATTTCAGGGGCATGTCTTAACCACAAGAAAAACTTCAATATATCTTCGTAAGTAGGCAAAACAGTGTCTTTTAACTGCCTTGGGGCATCAAACACAATACAATTCACAGTTTGTCTAGAATATCTACTATATTTAGTCTTTAAACCCGATGTAGATGGCCTAGACGCCGCAGATGCCTTATTTTAGGCAGTAAAGATTCAAACGATGGTATTAAGATTAAACGGAATTCAACTAAACAATAAGACACGTGTTATCGATACTAACGCTCAACTCACAATGACAAGTGAGAAATGCAAGTCAGGCATTGCATCAGTACAGGTGGAAATAGAGGCGGGCGATTTAAAAGTGGTCCGCGCATTATGCAAATATTAAAGAATGGAAATATTTGTTCGGGCAATGGAAGAAATTCGTCTAGGTTGACCAATTTTTTGTGGTCACATGTATGTATGCACCATGAGGTACATTTTACGTACTATTACAGTAAATGTTAGTGCCCCCAGTGGCAACTACAATTACTGTTACGTAATTAGAAAACTGTTGCATATTTTCACAAAAACCATAAAAGTCAAACCTCTTGGGGCACCGGTAATAATTGTATAATAAAAGGCCAATTGAACTATAACTATTTAATGTTTACATATATAGATAAACAAACCCTACTAATGATGGTATTTTGTATATGACAAAAAAATTATATATATATATATATATATATATATATATATATATATATATATATATATATATATATATATATATATATATATATATATATATATATATATATATATATATATATATATATATATATATATATATATATATATATATATATATATATATATATATATATATATATATATATATATATATATATATATATATATATATATATATATATATATATATATATATATATATATATATATATATATATATATATATATATATATATATATATATATATACGATCCTAAATGATAAAGTTGGGAAAGCACCAACAAGATTTTTAACTAACTATATGCACTAAATAGACACTAAACCGCCCCCAACTCCGGGGCGGTTGTAACAGTATACGGGGTCGATAGTAACAAAGTGTTTAAAACCCAAACATAAATTATTTATTCAACGTAGGCTACTTTCGCATACCTACAGAATATAAAAAAAAGTATTCGTAAACATGTAAAGAAATAATAAAGGAATATTTTTAAGGTATCAATGAAGTAAGTCTAATTATATAAATAGTCTAATTAATCTGAATCACAGTTTTGGCAAATGTATAAGTCCTCTTGCTGTGTACATTCTTCATGTGACCAGTGTTTACACTCAATGCATTGGACCCAGTCTTCCCCTGGTTTACTTGAAGTGTATGGTTCAAGGCATACAAGACAAAAACAATCGCCATCATCTTCGTCGCTATCTTCTTTCTTGTATTTCTTATTTTGTTTATCTTTTCTAGGTAGATTTCTTGTTTTCGATTTACCGCCGAAAAAGTTTCTTTTCACGTTTTTCTTCTTCTTCTCTTCATATTCTGCTCTAATTTGTTCCTTCTCAGGGGTATCAGTATATATAGCAGATTTCCTTTTCTGCTTGCCCTTATTTCCTTCTTTTCTAGGCGGCGCTTTGGGAAAAGGTCTGACTGCCTCTGGTGCAAAATTTTCAATTGAGGTAAGCCGAGAAGTTGACGCTACAGCTTTGCTTTCCACTTGATTATTATTTTCAACTAGCACAGATGATGTCGATGATGTAGGTTCATTATTAGGTTTATCGTTTTGTTTTTCTGGTGGTGCCGGTGATTCATTTTCGGCATCTGCTGTTTCGTTCACACTAAGGTTGGGATCATTGCCCACGTTATTTACTGGAGCAGGCCGATCTGTCACATAAGACGGTGCGTAGTCTAGAGGTGTAAATATGTGTCTATTATAAGGAAATATCCCCGTGCACCTGAAACCTGCTTGAATGTTGCTTGATGTCAGCGCCATCGGGAGAGCTGTAGAGATAATGGATGGAATGTTATATATTGTCATTGTTTTGCCTGGATTACTGCGCATCCATCCATCACAGCAAGAATTAACAGCTTTTTTTAAAGGCCCATATACAGAACGATCTAGTGGCTGTAGCTTGTGCGAACAGTGCGGCGGGAAGGACAATACTACTATACCCTTTTCAGAGCAGTAGTCAAGGGCTTAAATGGAGATATGTGACGAGTGGTTATCTAGTAATAGGAGGACTCTGTGGTCAGTAGTTGCAGATGTATATTTTTGAAAATGTTCTAAATATATAAGAAATTCCTTTTCCTGCATCCAACCGCTGGCGTTTCCAGTCCCAATGCTCCCAGTTGGACCATCCCGAATAAAATGTTCTTGGTAGCGAATCCTTGGGAAAACAAACATTGGCGGCACAAAATTGCCAACAGCATTCACTGCGCAAGTTACCGTGACCAAGGTTCCGCGCTCAGCAGATGTAAGTGCTCCAACTTGCCGAGTTCCCCTTTTAGTGACAATTCTATTGGGCCTTTGGACGGTAGTAGTCCCTGTTTCGTCCACGTTGAATATATCTTTGGGCTCAAATTTGTATTTCTCTAAAACTCTTTGCAGGTTGTCGAAAAACATATTTACATTTGTTTCATTAAAACTAGTTGCACGGGATAAACTGGTTGGTTGCGCACACCTTAAAGATAGCTGTGGTTGTCGCTTCATGAATCTGGTAAACCAGTCTTCAGTCGCCATCTGGTTTTCTTCCCACTGTGGTGGCACGGCTAACTTATATTTTTTGGCCATTTTATACGCAAACCTTCTGATTTCTTTGGGACAAAAACCATAGTATATGGTTGCTGCTTTTATTATATAAGTTGCCATAATATGTTCCTGCTCCTCGGTAAAGACTTTATTCCAAGCTCTATAGCCCATAGTCACCAAAGTATTTTCTCCTTCGTTGCCGCCAGTTAGTGCTTCTTTTTTCTTTTTATATCTTGCTAAAGATACGTGACACATATCAAATTGTTTCGCCGCTGCACGAATAGACAATCTACCGTTTTCTACTTCGGTGTATGCAGCTTCATATGTTGATATGTCTTTGGTACCTCTGTCTGTTCTTCTTGCTTTTGTACGTGGCATTCTGAAATTTAAGAGACCATACTTACAACACCGAATATCTAAAAAATAATTCGGTGTCGGTTGTAACATGATGTTACAATCGCCCCCGTGTGTGCTTATTTAAAACTCTTCAATTTTTTGTGATAAATATAGGCAATGATTAACAAACATTAGTAACTATCCTATGCAGAAATAGTTAATCTCAACGATATATGCGAGAAGAGGTACATACATGCAGCAGAAAAACTTATGTAAGTATTTAAAAAGCTTTAAACAAACTTACTTGAAGGCATATAAAACAATCTCGGTCTCGCACACAACACTGAGCTGTACCGACGTCGCCGCCATACAGAGGTATGGTTCGCTGAAGGTGACGCCATCTAACGTACCGACGCATGGGTTCTTACGATTGCTGTAGTTCCTATATTTGAGTTGTTACTTTCGCCCCCTGTTACTTTCGACCTCGGTCTACCCTACTGGAAGCGATGTTAGGCCTTAATTTCCGCCTATATAAAGAACTAAGTCATAATATATGTAACCACATATATATACATACACATATAATAGCGCAAAACCGCATAAAGCGCAACCTTGTTTAACAAAAAAAAATATTTAACTACATAGATGATATTACCATCAAATAATAAAAAAATTATATACGCATATAAAAATTATATTTAAGGTTGGGACTTGCGTGCGTTTCCTCCCACGGAGATAGGATGATGGACCACCTCGGACCTTATAATAGGTAGGGACCGCGTCACACAAGAAGGGACAGCTTCAATAAAAACAAAAGCAGCTTCGCACGAGAAAGGGGCCGCCTCGGGTAAAAACCCTAAAAATTTAAAATAGGTTTACTCTATTTTTATGACGTCACGCAGTTTTCGGAAGGAAAGGAATACTAAGACAACGTGGCAACGCCGACAACAATTTCCCTAATTAATTAATATTATCACTACACTAAACCAAACCTAACACGATAAGAAAAAAATAAAACTATCACTTACCCTAATATAGGGGTTCCTACTCGTCAGAGAATGATTGTTATGGCCGAAATCGACAGAATTAATGTTGTATTTAAACGTGGTATGGCGTCTGACTGGACTATAACCGGTTTCCACCGATCAGGCTTTGGGTTTTTCACTTAATAAGTTTTCACCGCTAACGGAAACCATAAATTCCCATCGCCTGAGTATTGAGAATCGGAAATATATCCCTAATTAGTATTAGGATGACTTTGACTATCACACTTCTTTTCCGAATTTCCTCCAGCTCTATACCTTACTATACACGATCACCTGTACAACACTGCCCCAGTCTCGATCGCACCAATATAACCAAATTTAGCAGGAACACCGCCACAGCAAAAACTCTCACGATAATATTTTAACGCTACTATCTAGTAGTCATTACCAGGTACACAAAAAAGAAACCGTCTGAAAATAACCGTTACACGTTTCTCTTCTTTGCCCTTTTTAATGTGCAAGGAATGTGGAAAAACATAATCTTTGGGAAACCTCCAATGATGAACTAGCAATTCATACTTCGTAAGAGTCATCTAAATTAGAATTTTTTCATTTGTCTCAGTCCCGATATAATTGCCAATTTCGAATTTAAAATCAGGCAAACGCAAAACGTACATGTAGCTGGAGAATTATCTGAATTTTCGACACTTTTATCAACGCCTTCTTCGTCGCCTTTTTTGTTGCCTACAATAATTAAAAATGCATAAACTAAATGAATTATAATATAACAACTAGGCACAAGCACGACATGGGACATGCCATTTGTTTATACCTTAGTGAGTAGCATATATCACGTATTATGTCATAACATATCATTGTAACTACTTTCATATCTTTTTTTACATTCTTACATAATATTTTGATTCTTTACATTCTTTACATAATATTTTGATAATTAATCAGTTAATCAGCGGTGCTTTATCAGCAGCGCTGTTAAAGCTGTGTTGCTGTTTAGCAGTTAATCAGCAACTAGTAAATGACGCTTTAAACCAGGCCTTTACATAAACGTTTACAATAAAGAGACATATATCTGCAATAGCTATTTTTTCTTTTTTTGCTGTGATGGGCCAGGCTGGTCTTGTAAAAACTCTTCTTGGGCATCAATTATTTCATCTTCATTTTCGTTGGAGTCAGCTGAATTACTGCTTGATGATGGACAGGTGACTGTTTCCTCTAATCTAGCTTTTTCTTGTTGACTTCTTTGCATTCGTTCGGATAATTTCTGTAATATCTCCTCAGCTGAATTATCTTGAGAAGCAAGTTGGTGATCAATACCATGCATAAATCCAGGACGTCCCTTTTTTCTTTGGTTAATTAAAAACTGTATCTTCATCTATTTTCATCAACTCCAACGCGTTTGCATGAAAAGTATCAAAAAGATCGTCCAATTTTCCAACGAACATTTTTTCTTTTCCTCCCGCACTGGCCCTTTTAGCCGATTTTCCTCCACTCTGCATAAAGTTTATCTAGTTGTTTAACGCAATGAAAATCCTGACGTGTTGGAATGCGCGCTTTGTCCCAAAAAACTGACACCTCTTTTATTGTTAATTTAGCACTTTTATGTACGCTTAGCTTCACTTCACGAATGTTATAAAAGAGCACTTGTAATACCTGTCTATTAGACGGCAATTTATTGCCAATCATTTGTGAAGAATAGTGTCCAACTAACTAAATGAAAGTATCCTTTCGTAAAGGTCTAATATCAATCATCGTTAAATACTTTTTCAAAAAGGAACGTACACTAGAACTTATAATGTCATCTCTGTAAAACACAGTTGGAAACAGACATGAATATATATTGTGTTATTGTGTTTATATTTATTTTACAATGTTTTATATATTTACTGGCCTACTTATGGTATGGCAAACTGTAAAATAAAGTATCACTTATGGCATTGATAATTGAGACGATAATAGTGATCGCATAGCAATAGTGATCGAGACAAACCTGATAACAGGACAGAATACTTACGCTCTCTTCCTGCTAATGCTTCCCTCCTTAGGGCGCCAGTTCTCAGAACAATTATTTTTATGAGGAGGGCTCACTATAGAGCATGACTCTCTCATCCAGTAGGGGAGGTTCTATTAGATTGATAATTTTTATTTTTATTTAGGATCTTAGACACGTCAAACTGTATGATTGCACAAGAATTGAAGCAACGATAGATGTATATATATGCGGAAGATAGAAATTGTATATTCTATTCAATCATTAACTGTGAAAAGTATACCTTGAAAAGTAAAATAATAACACAGAAGCTACATATGTTTCGGTTTAATTATATCGGCTTTAAATCAGAAATTATTGTGTCAAAAGGACAAGCAAAACGTAGAAACAAAAAGAGAAGTTTATGAACATTTGAAAGTTATAAACTTATTACTAGCCTACGCCAAACCTACGCAACTTAACATGGGCAATAAAGGCCTCTATAACAATGATATACTTATAACTAAAATGTTTGAAATGAAAGGTAATAAACCTTTAAAAGTTCTGTAATCCTGTTCATGCGAAGCACTCACAATTTTATTTATATTCACTTGACACTTAATTGTTTGTTTTGTCTGGAATCGGCTGCTACCTACTGCCCTCTCTCGGGATCCTTTTGAACTTTACACAGTTGTTACCTTTCTCCGCTCACCTGCCGCCATCTATTATCCTCATTACATTACACTGCATACAGGTTCCTCGACACGGAACCTGGAGATTTTCCTAGCCGTATTCTTGTAATGTATTTTATCTTGCTAATTACCTTACTTTGCATTCACGTGGAGAATATTGACTAATGTATGTTGC
>CAXKVY010012737.1:0-2500 GCA_964058915.1 Tetropium fuscum | reverse complement strand
TGTATTTAGAATTAAGTACAATTTTTCTTAATTCAATGAACATTAAGCATTGCATTATAAGAGCTTTAAGCATATTTTTTGAATTACAATGTTTTATAATTCAATGAATATTACGCATTGCATTTTTTCTTAGACTTAAACTCATATATTTATCAATTTTAATTATAAATAATATAAATTTTGTAACGCAAACTTTATGAAATAAAAGCTTTTTCAATTATTATTGATGTAATTAAAATTATTTCTTTAATTTAATTTATCTCAGGTTCTTCTAACTTCGTAAGTGCTGCGTGATTTATATTGTTAAATGTTGCTTTCATCCAACCGGCTCAAAGAACCGATAAATCAAATAACTTTTCATCTATTAACATTGGAAATGTTTATGTTTAGACAAGAGTATATGGGTATCAAGTTAGAAGTTTTCGTTCAAGGCCAAAAGACAGCGGTGTCGCGATCGAGTGACGCAATACATGTAGATATCGCAGCACTCGGCCTTCTAGCGGCATGAAGAGTACTGGGGAGTGGGGAATATTCAGTGCAGCTATATTGGAAGAGGTGGCGCATTGCTAGTAGTGATGGGAATAATCGGGATATTTTCATAATCATAAATTTAATAATTCGAGTGTAAACGAATGCCCAACGATAATTAAAATAAAAAAACAAGTGTAGGCTACAAACGTATATTATTCTAAACTAACTAACAAAACCTCTACATATTATTCCTTTTATAGGGCCGTCAGAGCAGCCCATAAATACTTTACAGTTATCGAAACTGTCTCGCCCTGAAGGCAATTAAGTATTTCTACCGGAATATCGATAACATAAACAATAAACATATCGCTCAGTCGGTACGGTCCTATCCTAAAAGAGTCGACACCGGGCGTTAGTGTTTACACGAGATATATAATCGAATTTATTTAGGATGAACTTATAAAAATTCGAATTGTTTCATCGAATTTGTAGTAAGGTAAACGTTCCTATTTTCGACACTACACCAATTATCGGCACTAATTCAACATAATCTCGAAAAACAAGATTTCTACCACAAGATTGTCGAATAAAAATATTTCACCAATTTCCGCGAACTTTTATCTACGCCTCTGCAAAACCGAACGATCGTCGGCCAAAATCGGTATTAACGACTGCCAAAAATATACTGGTCAGTTCGCGCCAAACTCTTGTGTGAAGTGTTTCTTGTCACATGTGTTAAGAAACAGGTAAGCCACATCGTGTTATAATTCCTGATTAATGTTTCGTATAAATGTTTGATTCAGTTTTATATGGTTAGGAATTATTATTTTTATTATTTGTTTGTCGAAAACTGTTTTTCTATAGCTTTTTTGAATATTTTATGAGTGCCGATAATGGGTACGTAAATAATACTTGATGACCCAATCATCGGCAGATGTGTCGATAATTGGTTATATGTATTAGACTGTATATAGGTCGATTTTCCTTTAACTTTTAACTTACCATGAGAAATGTTTGGTCATTATATGCAATATAAAGCGATGATATTTTGCACCAATTTTCGGCACTTCATATCTCTACTAAAATTAACCTTATTTTAACATAATAAGACTGCCGATAATACATACATTACCGTGCCGATAATTGGATTTTTTTTTAGATTAAAATTATATCGAAATGGAAAAGCAAAAACGAATTCGCTATTCTCTCGAAGACATGAATAAGGCTGTTGACGCTGTTCAGTCAGGAATGCCATTTAAAACTGCGAGCAAGTTACATAATGTACCCAGATCGACTTTACAGGATAAAGTGAAAGGCAGAACGCCTTTAGAGAAAAAATGTGGACCAGGGACCATACTAACAAGGGAAGAAGAAAATTTACTGGTGGCATGGCTATTTCGGATTGCAGCCTGTGGATTTCCTGCAACAAAAACGATGTTGTTAGATAGCGTTCAGCAATTGGTTAAAGAACTGAACAGGCCTAATAATTTCACAGATAGTAGGCCTGGACGGAAATGGTACGAATTATTCATTAAACGACATCCAGAACTGGCTGCAAGGATTTCCCAAAACCTCACTTGTGCTAGAAACAGCCTAACAGAAAATCGCATTCGTCAGTGGTTCATAGAAGTCCATAGAAAGACCTTTTTAAAAGACACAAACAATTTTGGCATAACTTATGACCCCAGTCGTGTTTTTAACTGCGACGAAACGGCTTTTTATCTTACTCCCAAGGGTGATAAAGTTTTAGTTAGAAAGGGGGATAGAACGGTTTACTCATTTGTAAGCAATAACGAGAAGGAATGTCTGACGACATTAGTTATGTGTAGTGCCTCCGGTCAAATTTTACCATCAATGATCGTTTTTAATTTTAAAGAGTTCCCAAATCAGTTGTCGAAAAAGTACCAACACACTGGGGTATCGGAAAGTCTGAAAATGGGTACATAGCTTGAGTACATAGCTAATATATTTCACCCTTGGCTAGTTGCTCAAAATGTTCAGTTTCCTGTTATATTGTTTTTGGATGGAC
>CAXKVY010012736.1:0-41263 GCA_964058915.1 Tetropium fuscum | reverse complement strand
TTTCTAACCGGAAATTGCGGACTATAATCGCTATATCCACCCTTTCCGAAACAAAGAAAACATCGTGTGGCTTTGCACTTGTAACTCGTTTACATAAGCCCAAGAAGAACCTTGAAGAACCAAGATCGTGCACTCACTTTTCATAGACCACGAGTAACCCTAATTCTTGTGTAGAAAAGTTTGGCCCAAGCTAGAAAACATCTGTAAAATGAAAACATCTTTACTCAAGTTAATACTGTAAGCACACAAATTTATTATTTTTATCACTGCATATTAGGTACCCATTTTATATTTAACCCGAATTTAAACAACATTTTCGTATAGTAGTTATTGTATTATAAAATTTTAATATTAAACTGGACGAACTTTTAAATAGTTTAGACAATTTAAATCTAGATAGTTCTGAAAATAATTCAACAGCAAATCAAAAAATGGCAGAAATAAATTATTCTTTATTAAGATACCAAGCTGATAATATTCCAAATTTCGATGGTAACCCCAAATTATTACAGAGATTTGTAACTTCATCTGAGAATTTATTACGAGCATTTCAGAATAGAACAAACCCTGATGCACCTATAAATATTTGTTTACTTGATACTATATTTTCTAAACTAAGAGGACGAGCAGCAGACCTAATCTGTTCTCGATCAGAAATAAATAACTGGCAATTAATTAAAAATATTTTAGTAACTACATTCGCTGATCAAAGAAGTATCGATTGTTTAATACAAGATCTCTTAAATACAAAAATAAATAAAAACGAAAATCTATTAAACTTTGGCATGAGACTTCAAGACACTAGAAGCCTTTTATTTGCTAGTCCCCCGGTCACAGATTTGCTAGGCAAGTCCCCCGGTCACAGATCCCGTACAACGTTCCGGAGCCACGCCTTGCTCCAGTCGTTGAAGTACGGTCTGGAGTCCGGTGTGTAGTGGGTGTCTGACGCTCGTACGTCCACGGCTAGGGCTCTGCCCGGGGTCGCTACGCCCGTAGTACTTATTATGGTACTTGCCCTCGGCTCCTCTCCTCGGAGATGTGTGCAATCCGAGGAGGGGGTGCAGGCCTGTTGGTCCGCGGGAGGTATTTTATTTCCCTCCTACCCTTCGGCACCGTTATGCGGAGCCGACGAGCTTTCCCCTATCCGCCACCTGGGGACGCGCCTGGTTGGGGTTTCAGGTTCCCCGCCAGGCTTAAAGAAATATTAGTATTATTGGAATTGGTATTATTAATCGAAATAGATATTTCGAATAATATTATTTAAATGCTGTAAAATGTACCTCATTTATAACGATTCCATAATTTTCAATTCTATTGGGTTCAGTTACTGTTTGATATGAAACATTATCGTGTTGTTCTTCTAAAATTTGGTATGAAATTATACGGTTTTTCTCATTTTGATCGATATTATCTTCATCATCAATGTTAGTCTAAAACAAAAAGCACGAACATATATTATACCTAACTTAGAATCAATCACAAGAACCTTAACTTCATACATAACAGTTTTTCTAAACATTTATATTATTCGGCAGATGACCTTATATTATTATTTAAATATTATTATTTAAATGTTGTAAAATGTACCTCATTTATAACGTTTCCATAATTTTCAATTCTATTGGGTTCAGTTATTGTTTGATATGAAACATTATCGTGTTGTTCTTCTAAAATTTGGTATGAAATTATACGGTTTTTCTCATTTTGATCGATATTATGTTCATCATTAACGTTAGTCTAACACAAAAAGCACGACCATATATTATACCTAACTTAGAATCAATCACAAGAACCTTAACTTTATACACAACAGATTTTCTAAACATTTATATTATTCGGCAGATGACCTTATATTATTATTTAAATATTATTATTTAAATGTTGTAAAATGTACCTACCTCATTTATAACGTTTCCATAATTTTCAATTCTATTGGGTTCAGTTATTGTTTGATATGAAACATTATCGTGTTGTTCTTCTAAAATTTGGTATGATATTATACGGTTTTTCTCATTTTGATCGATATTATCTTCATCATCAATGTTAGTCTAAAACAAAAAGCACGAACATATATTATACCTAACTTAGAATCAATCACAAGAACCTTAACTTCATACATAACAGTTTTTCTAAACATTTATATTATTCAGCATATGACCTTATATTATTATTTAAATAATATTATTTAATTGTTGTGAAATGTACCTCATTTATAACGATTCCATAATTTTCAATTCTATTGGGTTTAGTTATTGTTTGATATGAAACATTATAGTGTTGTTCTTCTAAAATTTCGTATGAAATTATACGGGTTTTCTCATTTTGATCTATATTATTTTCATCATTAACGTTAGTCTAAAACAAAAAGCACGACCATATATTATACCTGACTTAGAATCAATCACAAGAACCTTAACTTCATACATAACAGATTTTCTAAACATTTATATTATTCGGCAGATGACCTTATATTATTATTTAAATATTATTTTTTAAATGTTGTAAAATGTACCTCATTTATAACGTTTCCATAATTTTCAATTCTATTGGGTTCAGTTATTGTTTGATATGAAACATTATCGTGTTGTTCTTCTAAAATTTCGTATGAAATTATACGGTTTTTCTCATTTTGATCGATATTATTTTCATCATTAATGTTACTCTAAAACAAGAAGCACGACCATATGTTACTTAGAATGATTCACAAGATTCACAAGATCCTTAACTTCATACCAAGGAGTATAAATATAGGCAGGAAAGGAGCAGCCACTGCTTATATCGCCGTCGTCTCGCAGGTGTTCACACAAGGCACGCGCGAGAGCGGGACGGATGCTAGAGAGAGACGCCACAAGGGGTCTCGATAATACAATAAGTGTATCCAAGTTGTAGGCAATAAAATTAAATAACAGCTAAGTTTTTTGTTATGCATTATCATGAATTTAAAGTAACATCAAGAAATAATGAACATATAATAAATATTTTTTATTAATTTATTGATTGATACGCAAAAAATTAACAAATTACATTATCGCTATAAAAATATTTACCGTGAGCGCATGTCCCTCATGCTAACTTAAAAAATAGATATCAACGTTGGGCAAAAACGATAAACATAATGTATGTAAGTATAAGTTAACATTCTTGGACCCGATTTTAGAAATGATTACAGCGTTGAATAGAGAAAGTTAGTACGGGAAGCGAAGGACTTTTAACAGGCTCTCTGTATACATTTAGAAAAAAAACACCCTTTTAATTTACCTGTCGTTTGGACAACTTATTTTTGTCTTTAAAGTTTGATCTTATTTTAGATTCTTCCGCTTTAAAGTACTGTCTCATTCGCATTGAAATAAAAAGATGCAGGCTGGTAGAGAGTACTTCAATTTTATGTACATCGCAGGTAAATTTAAATTGAATGTTATTAATACACTCATTCATTGTATCGTCGTATAAATATTTGGACTTGGACTCTACATATCTAAGAAGAATTTCCTCTGCTCTTTCAAAAATATGAAACATCTCAATTGTAGTATGAGTTAAAAATCCTTTCGTTTTTAAGTTACCGAGATCAGCAACAGAAAAATTTTGAAATGTAACGTTACTAGATACGCCATTCAAACAATTTGAACAGGTAGTTGTCTTCAAAATTTTTCGCTTCAAAAAGCCGCATATCGTCGTTGCGCCTTCAAAATGCGACATGTGCATTTTGGTAAATTCCACAGGAGACAGCAAAAACTGTTTAATTTTGTTTTTATTCTAAAAATGCTCATAACAATTTACTCACTGTGATCTTCAATATTAATTAGTTGGTCAGTGCAATGGATAATTTTAATAAAAACAAACAATAGTATTCAATATAAAATATTTTGTAATATGTAGTGCACATAGCTACTTTTAGATGCGCCTTTTTGACACATAGCGATTTTTCAGTTAGAGATGAATAGTTTTATCTTTCTAAACTATTTTATTTGTGATTAATTTAGGATAAATATTTAAATTAAAAAAATGCTAGTGCATAATTATTAAAAAACAAAATAATTTAATAATGGGTAACTAAAAAAACATTTTTTTTTGAAACATTAAATTTTATTTTTACAAACATTTGGTAAGTACACTATTTTTTTGTGAATGACTGGTAACAGTAATAGTTAACAAGTATTGTGTAACAATTAGGTAAAAATCTCTATTCTGGTCTTAAAGTTTCATAATAGAATTGGTAATCTTTGTGCATGTACATTTTTAATGCCTGTAAGCTTTCAAATTTTTTCTTCTCAATTTTTCTTGGCCCGCTGTAGAGGGAAGTAGGTTGTGTTGTATTGCATTTTAATCTTCTTTGGGGCAGCGCTTGCCATTCATCAGAATGACGTAATTTATAGAACACTTCTCCATTTGTATAACGCATTCCTCTGATGTCGGCTACAGTCGGGTCACCGGCTTTTTTGCCTGGTCGAATTGAATTAAAATTATAAGGCAGACCTTCATAATTTAAAAAAAATGTATAATCAAGGTGATTTATAATGTACGGTTGTTTTTTTCTTGCCAGTCTCATTCGGTCCACATAGTGAGAAGGCGTGAATATAGGCGGTTGGAAAAAACGCTCTAATGTGGAATGAACACTATCAACTTCCATCATTGTGTGGCCTTTTTCTAAAATTATTTGCTCTATTTGAACGGAATAATTTTTAGTAAAATCAGATAAGGCACTCGCCAAAATTCTGTTTTTATTCTGGTATGCACAACCATCGGATATTATTATAATTTTACTAAATTGTAAATGTTTTTCTATGAAATCAAGTATACAACTTGTAAATTCGTTTGAAGTGACAGTTCCATTTTCCTCGCTCCATACATAAAGGTGCACATCTTTATTATTTGAAACATAAATAGTGAAATTGTGAACTTGAAATTGTGAACTTGAATAATATTGCTTAGACACTAGCAGTTTGGGACTAAGTAACATTCTTTGTACGTCCATCTTAACAACCAATATTTCATCATATTAGAAATAGCGTACTGCTTAGCTTGACGAGCTTCTTCCTTTTTTATTATGTGCTTTTTGTAGTCATCCTCTGACAAGTTCCCCTCATTAAAAGAAACGCATGTATCGCATTGATCTTTCCTGGGTTTGAAAATGGAAATTTTTTCCTTCTTTAATATTTCGCAAAATTTCTTTCTCTCCACAGCTCTTTTATCACTTTGTAGACACCATTCTTTGTATACAATATGCATCTGATTTACAGAATTAAATGTAGACAACATAAATACGAGAGCTTGAAGATCTACAATAATGGCTTTCTACTTTGGCAATAAATTTAACCATTCATGGATAGAATCAGATTTAAGTTTTTTCTTACTGTTCGTTCGTTGATCATCACTATCATCAGTCTCACATTTTCGTTTGCTTTGTTTTGATTCATCTTTAGGGTTTACACTTTTATGAGTGCTCGGATTATTATCTTTTATCCATCTGCAGAAGGAGTCTTTTCTAATATCCAGTGTATCCAAAAAGAAGCTTCGACATACCCTTATCTTAACACCATCAGAATTTGGTAAATAACAATCATACACATACTGTTTTTTCAACCGATTTAGGTCTGTATCTTTTCGTCTTCTTTTAGGTAGTCTAAACTCAACTAGACCTTTTAAGTAGGACTTCTTAGCATCCCAACTACTAATTGCCCAAAAATGTTGAAAAATAGTTTCTCTTGAATTTTGGTCTATTTTTTTCACACAGGAAGGATCGTTTCGATTTTGCAACGGAGTTGGTATGACGACACGTTTTTGCCATCATTATGCGGGAGCGTCTTTCACCATTCTGTCCACAGTACCTTTTACCAAGAACTCAGAGTTTTATTCTTTTCTCTTAAATTTCCTATATTTAATTTCGTATTTCTAGAATTTCCTTCTTCTATCCTGTTTTCGTCATCCTCATGGATGCTGTTATTCAATATGCCATCTTCACCTTCGTATTCATCCGAGTTTTCATCACTTTGTTCATCTGCAGCTTCATCATAATTTGGGTCAGAATCTTGCTCTTGCTCCAATGGTACTTCATTTTCACTACTAACTTCTACAGTATTTTCTGAACAGTACACATTTTCGATATTTTGAAATCCCTGATTTTCAACGTTCAAACCAATTAATTCTTTCATAATACCTTCATCTTTCTCATTCGGTTCTGTGTTATGTGTTTCGAGAAAAGGCATGTTCTCAGTAGGTATCAATACAATATTCGGATTTTGAATTTCTGAGACGTTAAATGATTCGATAATAATATCATTAACTGTATTATCTAATAAAATGTTTTCTTTATTCTGAATGTCTTCAATATTTATTTGTTGGATAACATTATTGGTTGCGTTTATATCATCAAATGGAAGCAAGAGAATGCTATTACACTCATTATCAACATTTTCTACAGGGTTACTTTTTATAGTATTAATATCTTGATCATTTTGTGTAATATTTTGTGCTAAACGCAAGATTCTTTTAGCTCTTGTATTTGTTTCTGTCATTGCTGAACCTGTAGAAAGAAAACCTTATTTAACAAACAGGCTTTCGCTATGAAGAAAGGAGTACACTACTGGGTCTATTCTCATTAAAAAATAATGTTTTCATTTTAACAGGATGTTTAACCTGGCGACCCATCAGAGAGCTTAATTTTGATGAATAGAATTTAACAATTTTGAATGAGAATAGATTCTGTTTACGAAAACACATTTTAGATAAAAAAAAATGAACGTATAGACATGGTAAATCCTCAACTATTAAAGCTTTACCTTCATTGCTTACGGCAAAGCACAGATCTATAAAATATTAAAGTAATGTTATGAAATTATTTAACAAATATGTATTTCTAACATTTGAAGAAATATAGCATGTTTTATTTGGAGTAAAAGATGTGACTTGTCTGTAAATGGCAAACACATATTCCTTGTGCATAATATAACTTTTACTCCTAATAAAACAATATACCTACTATGTTATACATATGTTATTTAATTTGTAATTAAAAACAACTAAGTTATAATAATATAAATTTATTATATAATATAGATGTTCAGATTATATAAGAAGTAATACGCTAGTTACGATCCCACATAGTAAGCTATTCTTATAATAATATAATGCATAGTGCAGACTGCAAAGTCAGGGATAGATAACACCGACGTTATAAATAAGCTTCCATGCCTTTGTAAATCACTTTTTGCTCAAACTTGTAACTGTTAGTTTGTCTCCGGAAATAAAATTTTTCTTTTTTTAAAAATTTGTCGTCCGGATGGTATAAATTAATCAATCGCTGATTATTGTGAATTTCAATTCTTAAATTACCGAAGATCCTACACCAGAAGAAAATTTCCAGTTCAGTGAACACAGAGTAGCTTAAGTCACACCTTAATTACCAATTACAATCGTTGTAATTACTGGGCAATCAGGCCAGGTAATTAAGAAAAGCCGATCATCGAGATCACGTCACGAGGAGGGGAATCAACCCAGGATATCTAGTATCGCCTAGTCTCTTCACCGACAACACCCTAGATGTAAGTTAGATTTAAGAAGCAAGAAGCCAACCCTTCACCGACAACACCCTAGATGTAAGTTAGATTTAAGAAACAAGAAGCCCAGTTCAAGAAAGAACAAAGAAAGAAAACGACTCTCAAGAGAGAACAAAGAACGAAGACTCCACTCAAGAAAGAAAACCCAGAAAACACCAGTGTTAGGCTGTGGAGAAATTGTAGTTTCGTAGAAATTTCTAACCGGAAATTGCGGACTATAATCGCTATATCCACCCTTTCCGAAACAAAGAAAACATCGTGTGGCTTTGCACTTGTAACTCGTTTACATAAGCCCAAGAAGAACCTTGAAGAACCAAGATCGTGCACTCACTTTTCATAGACCACGAGTAACCCTAATTCTTGTGTAGAAAAGTTTGGCCCAAGCTAGAAAACATCTGTAAAATGAAAACATCTTTACTCAAGTTAATACTGTAAGCACACAAATTTATTATTTTTATCACTGCATATTAGGTACCCATTTTATATTTAACCCGAATTTAAACAACATTTTCGTATAGTAGTTATTGTATTATAAAATTTTAATATTAAACTGGACGAACTTTTAAATAGTTTAGACAATTTAAATCTAGATAGTTCTGAAAATAATTCAACAGCAAATCAAAAAATGGCAGAAATAAATTATTCTTTATTAAGATACCAAGCTGATAATATTCCAAATTTCGATGGTAACCCCAAATTATTACAGAGATTTGTAACTTCATCTGAGAATTTATTACGAGCATTTCAGAATAGAACAAACCCTGATGCACCTATAAATATTTGTTTACTTGATACTATATTTTCTAAACTAAGAGGACGAGCAGCAGACCTAATCTGTTCTCGATCAGAAATAAATAACTGGCAATTAATTAAAAATATTTTAGTAACTACATTCGCTGATCAAAGAAGTATCGATTGTTTAATACAAGATCTCTTAAATACAAAAATAAATAAAAACGAAAATCTATTAAACTTTGGCATGAGACTTCAAGACACTAGAAGCCTTTTATTTGCTAAATTAAATGCTAGTAGCGACGAGCACAATATTAAATTAATGAAAATAGAACATTATAATGATTTCACTTTAAAAACGTATATAAATAATTTACCGTATAACACACAATTAGTAGTCAGACTTAAAAAACCAAATTCATTAGAGCAAGCTATGAGTTTTGTACAAGAAGAAGAAAACTTTCAACAATTTAAATTTCGCAGTTCGAATAATAATAATCAATTTAATCAAAATCAAAAACCAATGACAAATAATAGACCTCAGACTTTACCACAGACGAATATACAGAATAGCTATAAACCGCCTCAAGTATATAATAATCAACCAAATTCTACAAATAACTTTCCACCACACTTTCCTCAAGCCCCAATACCGATTACATCAAAACCTAATCATACTCAAAAATATCCGACAAATAGTCAAGTATTTGGCCAACCAAAAAATGTTTTTAAACCCGGAAATATACAACCAACTTATAAACCAACGCCTATGAGCACAACTAGTCGAAATTCAGTTCCATTTAATAGACCAAATTATTTCCAAAATAATCCTAATCAAAAACCTAATTTTACTCATGAAGAATTATTTAACCAAGAAGTCATAGATCAAATACGTTTTGAGAACCCATTTGAACAAACCAACTCTAATTATTATGAATCTACTGATAATCAAAATTTAAAAAACGCACCAACAAATGATTATACTGCTAATCAAAGTTTACAAGATGATGACTATACTACTGTTACTCATTACGATAATGAATTAAATTATACACCTTTAAATTCTAACGAATACGACACTTATCGATATATAGAACAACAAGAAACGTTTAATCCCAATGATATAAGAAATCAGGATTTTCACAATACCCTGAGTACGGAGAATACGACATAATACATTTAAATAATTATTTACCAGAACTTCCATACATAATTATCCCAGAATTAAACGCTAAATTTCTAATTGACACAGGCAGTACCAGAAGCTTTATAAATCCTAAACTGGCATATGAATATTTTCCAAACTTTATTAAACATGAACCTTTTCAAGTATCAACTGCCCATGCTACATCATTTCATAACGAAATTATAAATATTCCTTTGGGAAACAAAGGAATATTTACAAGCTTTAATACTCAAGGAAATCATAAGTTTTATCTCTTTGATTTCTCAGAAAAATTCAACGGGTTAATTGGCCTAGATTTACTATCACAAATAAACGCTAACATTGACCTATATAACTTTCAACTTATTACACCTAACGCAAAATTGCACATCCTTTCTACGTTACGACAAAACAATGCCCCAACTCAGAAATTCCAGGCACACCAGATAACAATTCCTGCAAGAACGCAAAAGATAATAAGAGTGCCCACTGTTCAAAACAATGGCATAGGATTATTACATTATTGCAAGACAGCAAATACTGAAATACCAGAATCATTAGTAGAAATTAAAAATAACTCTGCTATAACGACTATTATCAATACGAGTGAGAAAAATATCAAATTAACAATTTCAAATCCTTTTAACATAGAATTAATTAACGTAAATGAAATAAATTTTTATAATAAATTACCATTCGAAAATACTTATAATTATAATAAACTGCTCAAACAAAACTTACGATTAGGAAATTGTAATAAAAAAAAACAAATCAAATAGAATACTAATGCCGACCCATTTTCTCGAATCCAACTAAATTTAAATGAAACAGAATCAATAATTAACAATTCAGGCAATGTAAATCAAGAAATATTAGACATTATTAATAATAAAATAAGCCAAATTTTTATTGATAGAAACCCCTAACTAAATATTAAATACAATCAAACGAAATTTGACGATAATAAATAATATAACAAAATTAAAGATACCTTTATATGACTCAGCAACGGTGCTATATATTCTTAAAAACTTTGTTAATCTAGAAAAACGAACGTATGTATATTTGTATTTACACAAACATATATGAAATATTTCCGACCTCTAAAATTGTACCAATGCACAACATATGTTAATAATATAACTGAAAAAGATGAACGTATAATGCTAATCAGACATCAACATGAGAGCAAGACTAATCATCGCGGAATTAACTGAAACACCAAATAAACCTTTCCAAATTTTACATAAAGATCTTTTTTCATTCGAAAAACAAATATTCCTGTTCCTATTATAGATAAATTTACAAAATTAGGACAAGCATTCGCAAGTACTAAAGACGCCATATCAGTGCAAGAAAATCTAATTAAATTTTTCTCTTTCTACGGAATCCCCGAAACTATAATCGTAGACAACGGTACAGAATTTAAAAATGAGACAATAAAAGAACTCTTAAAAGTACAAAAAATCAAAACTCATTTCACTACGCCTAAACACCATGAATCAAATTCTCCTCTTGAAAGATTTCACTCAACATTAATCTAGCACCTTAGAATCCTAAAACAAACTCATAAAGACTCAACCCCTATACAATTAATACCCTACGCACTAATTGCCTATAATAATACAATACATTCTGCAACGAAATATACTCCTTTCGAATTAACGTTTGGACATACTAACCTCAGAGATCCTTTTGACCTTATTCCTATGACATTTTACTGTGATTATATTACAAGCCATAAAGATAAACTAACGTCTCTGTATAAAGAGATTGCAGCAGATCAAGAATTAAATAAACAAAAAACTATTGATAGAATTAATAAGGAAGGCGAAAATCAGTTTCACTTTAAAATTAATCAAACTGTCTATAAGAGACTAGAAGAACGCTCTAAACATAAAAATAGATTTAAAGGACCATATATATTAACAGAGTTACTTGAACATAATAAAGCAAAAATAAGAAATAGTAAAACTAATAATACTGAGATAATACATCTTAAAGAGCTTAAGAAACCTCATATTATTTCAGATGCAGGTTCATCCAACCAGGAATAAACCAACCAACACAATAATTTTATAAAAAAAAATATTTTAGAAAATTAAGTATCCTTGCTAAATTCCTCTATAAACATTTTTAATTATCTTGCTCATAATATTTCACAGAACCACTCAATTTTAAAATCACGTGTATTAGAAATTAAAGATTTCATTAAAAATATGGAATTGCATCAACAGATTAGTTATAAATATTTTCAAACAAACATGTTGTTATTTCAGATGACAAACATATATCAAACAATTTATACTGTACTTGATAAAATAGAAATAGCCATTTCTTTTGCAAAACTTAATACTCTGCATAATTCAATTATAAAGCCAAATGAATTACTATCTGAACTTAGAATTATGAAAACTTACCTAAATGATGTAAAATTACCTTTTGAACCGAAATTAGAAAATATACTTGCCTTTGAAAATATTATAAATATTAAAAGTTATTCAAAAAACAACGAAATAATTTTTATACTGCAGATACCATTAGTCGAACCTAGTACTTATCAATATTATCAACTATATCCATTTCCAATTGAAAAGAAAAATTCTTTTCAAATGATATTACCAAAAAATAATTATCTAGCTATAAGTGAACATAATTTCGTTCTTTCTAATGATAAATGTAAGGAAATATCAACAGAAGAGTTTATGTGTAAATATGTGAATCCTATAAAAATTAATAATAATTCACCTTGTGAAGTTAACCTATTAACATTTTCAAAAAATATTAGTAATTGCTACCCATTACCAGTAAACTTAGACGAATATCAAATTCAAAAAATTATTAACGAAAAATTAATTGTAATTGCACCTCAACCTTTAGTTGCTATACAACAATGCAAAAATATTAGAGATAATATTCCACTCCTTGGAAGTTATGTAATCGATTTAGATACAATTTGCACTGTTAAGATAGAAAACCATATCTTACGAAGTTATAAAAATCCAAAGGTAAATTTTAAAATTATAGATCTACCTAAACTTACTATTAATTTGAATTCAAGTAATAAACTACCTACTTATAATTTAGGAACTTTTAATCTTAACTTAATTAATACACATCAACTACTCAAAACTCAAAAAGACTTGGAATATCAAAGAAATGAAATAAGTAAACTTAATATTCCTGTTTATGTTTCCAAAACATCCATATGGACTGTAATGTTGTACTTAATTTTAGTGCTTGTTATTCTATACCTGATTTACAGCAAATATATTTCAAAATTCTTAAAAACTAAGTCAAATTCAAATGAAAATAATTCAAATATAATTTGTTGAAAAATCACTCAGAGAATAATTTTTCAGTTAACATGGGAGGAGTTACGATCCCACATAGTAAGCTATTCTTATAATAATATAATGCATAGTGCAGACTGCAAAGTCAGGGATAGATAACACCGACGTTATAAATAAGCTTCCATGCCTTTGTAAATCACTTTTTGCTCAAACTTGTAACTGTTAGTTTGTCTCCGGAAATAAAATTTTTCTTTTTTTAAAAATTTGTTTCGCTCGACCCGAATCGAAACTCGCTTAATAAATACATAATATCATAATATTTCTTTTGGTACCCGTTTACATCAAAAGATACGATAGTCATTAGTAATCACAATAACCACTTATAATAAAAATATATATTACTTACCCAATGTCTGATGTTTGCAGAAATCAATAGGTACCTAACACTATTTAAAATCAATGTTACTTTGTTTAACATACACTTTCACGTATTTATTTTCAACAATAATGTACCTATGCTGTCAAAATCTCAATACATAATAATCAACTGCATCTGTAAAAAGCGCTATGTGAATATAAACACACTAAAAATGCGCCTCAAATTGCGCTATGTGAATTTGTACACTTAGCGCATTTAGAAGGCGCATAATTTTGATTCTGCGCATGTCGCTATTTATTTCAACTAGTCTGTACCTGAAATTTGCCGGGAAATCACATATCTGCTTTCTGCGGAACGTGCGGATTGAAGCCCTTGGCAGAAATATGCACTTAGCGCATTTTTCAGAAAATATGCACATGTCGCATTTTGAAGGCGCAACTACGATATGTAATAAAGTACAGCATCACTAACATCATTACTGTAACTGCAAATTAGTTTATCGAGCAGTCTTTCATGATTTTCCTCGTCGGATAATATAGACGAGACCTCTTCCATTTTTTTTTCAATTTTCTGAATATGATTTGTTGTATGCTTTTCAAAAATAATAAACAATGGAGTACCAAGACGTGTAATTTGCAACTGAATCGCTGCGCTTACAGCCTGCAAGTGCCACGTGCCGGGGCGATAGACAGGGTCCCTACAACGTCTTTGTTTAGGATCTCTCTCGCACAATGCGTGCTTTATGTCGACGCGCTACCTAGTCGAGCGGCTACTCCTATTAGCGGAGTAAAAAAGCCTGAAAGAATTTTTTTAGCGTAGAACAACGAGTGACCCATATAAAATTATTATATAGGTTATATTACATCCCATGTGACTATTTACGACATCTTTGACTGGGGCGTACTTCAATTATTTAAAAAAAAATAACAAAATTGCTAATTTTAAAATAATGTACATTTTATTACATACTACAAGATATCTCGCAAACCTTGAGGAATATTAAAACGATTTTTTTTAGTCAGAAGTAGACACATGAGCGCTAATAGCAGGGCTCTGGAATTACTAAAAAATCAATTTTCATCTTCTAAAAAAATTACGAGTTTTTAGAGTTTTCATTGAAGTGTAATGTTTTCTTCAGTGATCGTAAAACTTTTTTATTTTTAGTAATTCTCACACATAATCTGCGAGTAAAACTTGGCAAACATCCCTAAAAAGTTTTTGAAAAAGACCGTAATAACTTATCTTTTATACTTTAGGAAATATCCATAGTTAAAGTCGAGGCAAAGAGACACGGCGCGCGTGGCAGCTTTTTCACCCACGGGCGAGCCACGCCGCGTGTCATTACGAAACGCTGGCGCTGGCCCTTGACGTATTTTACTACAGCGTTCTTATTACAAAAAGGTATTAGGTAAGTAAAATCAGACTGTTGACATAACGATTTCGGTTAATCATATTTTTATTTTTTAAGTAATCGTCATCAGATTCTGAATCTGAGGAATCTTCAGTAATAGTTATTATGTTACAGCATGATCTACATTTACATTCATTGTAGCATTTTAAGCCCTGAGTCACACAAATACATCTGTTGTTACTACAGTTTTTATCGGAGCAACTAATTGACAGAACTTTTCTTAAATTTTCTGATACAGGGTCCTGCGTAGTCAAAATGGGCGTCCAAGAATTTTCCTATAATTTCCACCCATATTTACTAGAATCTTCCATGTTATTTTCTGCTTCATGACTGGAGTACCAAATTTTTAATTGATATATACACCTAAAATACAGAAATATCTATTATTTTGTATGTCAAGGTTATAAGATAAGTAACCTTTTAAGATGTTGCCTAAAAGCATCATCTGTCGGGGGAAGTTCTGAGGCTGGGCGATTGGTTGTTGTTGTTAGGAAGAATCGCATTTCATTCAGACTGTGAATATTCCTGTTTTTATTTTTGTGAAGGTAATACATATACTGAAGACTAAACTTAAGGGCTTCGTCTTCGCTTAAATTAGGAATATTTCCTATTTCTGTTAAATGGTTAATATTTTTAAACAACGTATCAAAAGCTGTCTTCTTTCCTATTTTATAAAATGCACTTGTGGTGTCGCATCCTGTCAGACAATGAATTGCTAGAAGATTTTTACAAATTAGGGGGCCCAATTTTTTTACTATATCATGTATGGCAATGTAACGTTTATTTTTACTATGTCCTAGTTGGATATATAAATGGCATCTCGATAGTACCTCAGTAGTGCTATAATAATGCAAAAGTAAAACAAAAACATCTGTATCTACGGATTTTACAATAATTGAATTGCCATGTTCTACCTCCGCTAAGACATGAAGAATTATTCGGGTGTCTGCTTCTTCTTGATTGCTATTTAAAGAAGATACATTTTTTGGGTCATCATTTTTCGCTACAAGAAATACATGTTTTGGGTTCTCAAATCCTCCAGCTATAATCAACTTTTCATCGTTATCTAATAAATTTGGAGCATTCTATACAAAATAATTTGTCAAAAAATTCAGCAGCGATATTTTATTCGAGGAAGATTTAAGAAAATTTTGAAATTTTGGAACTTTTCTTGGGCCAGAAACTTAAAACTCAGCTATATTTGAATCTCCACGTCTACACCTTTCTGCGCTCTATGATATGAACTGACATAAGGGCTACAGGTTATTGACTCAGTAAACGTTTCTAGTTTTTTAGCTAAGTCAGATTTGGCCGTCTTACGCATAGAACCGTCTTCATGAAATAGAGATGCTGGTACTAAGGACAGTGCATATGATAAGATATTTGATAAGTCCATTTCTTGAAAACGTGCTGCACATATTATTCGACGAAACATACATTCTGATTCAATAATTTTTTTTTGCTGTTGTCTTCGGCTTGATTTTGATGTCTTTAAAAGTTAGAATTTTGTCTCTTTTTGCAGGTTTCCAAAAATTATCTTCACACGGATTATTTAAAATAATTCCAACTTTCTCTGTTGCGGTTTCTAAGAAATTTACCAGGCTCTTCTCTATTTCTTCATTAACTACTTTTCCAGTGCATATGATTGCTAACCGGTTAGGAACATCGTCTAAATTAAACGGATTACACCAATCTTCCTCTATGCTATTAATAATTTTCAAAACGTCTTCTTCATTTTTCGTATTCGACAACATCGTATGTTCTTTCTGCCGAGATGTTTCCTTTTCTCTTTTCCATTATTCGTGAATTGGCTTCTGTAGCAAGAAATAATTAAAACGATAAGAAAAGTACATTTATTGTAAAAATTACAACTTACCCAAAAAATGTTTAGAGTAATGTCCCAATATATGTCTTGTCGTCATCCATCGAAGAAGATCAGCAGGTTTTTTGGAAAATCCTATTATTCCAGAAGAGCTTTTGCAGTCTTTATTTATAGACTGCTCAAGAGCCATATAAGCCACGCAGTTAAACTTCTTTTTGTTTGTCTTTTTAACTACAAAATTACCAGTAGCTAAGAATGTATACATTTCCGGAATTTCAGTTTTTAATTTTTCCATATCGGATAAATATACTGGAATCCATTTAAAATATAAATTCCGACCAGCAGCGGATAGATATGGCAGCGTATCGTGTACAGCACATAAGTGGGCCTCAAAATCCCCATTTCTTTCAGATTTTAGAAATCGCCAAAGAAGCTCAACTGCTTGCAGAAAAGAGTGCCAAAATTTAAAAGTTAACGAATTAGCATAACCAGAATCAACAAAACTTCATGATTTCTTGAAAGAGCTCAATTTTTTCAAGGGATTTATTAAACTTGTATTTATCGTACATGCAGTTCTCAAAGTCATTTCTTAAATCTTCTATAATTGGCTTAAGTTCTTGAGTTAAGAATTTAGGGTTTTCCCTATTCTTACACCAAATTGCTAAAGACTTGAAAAATAATCTGAATAAGGCGTCAGCAGTTAAAGTTAAACCACGAATTGCCCTTGAGTACTGTTTACCTTGTAATATAATTTTACATGTAGTTTCAGCATAGATTTCTGTTTCAGTTAGGATAGTTGTTAGACCTCCGTCGCCAAAAATGTACCCTATGCTAGCAATATATGCCATATTCAAATGCATGCCGCCAAGCATTAAGGTGACGTTACCTTTGAGTTCTGGGGGATCATTCCATAAAATTTCTCTAGCTTTCGAATAAATCGCAAGGTCAGCAGTTATAACTATATGATTTTGATTTAATTCCTTGGCCAATTGAAGTAAGCGTCGCATCGATGTATATATTGTATCATATTCTGTGGGTGGGTTATTCAGAAATGGTAGATAAAAAATGTCTGAAACGGTGATTTTATTTTCGGATAAAATATTATTATAGGATGACCAATTAAAAAATGGGGTGTCGTCTTTGAAATGTCGGAAAAGTGTCCACGCTAAATTGATTTTCTTTGAAATTTTATCTTCTTTTCTGTTAAGAACGATTGACTTGAATGGTGAAGGTTTCGGTCGATTTGGCGGATTATTGAATTTTAAAATATTTTGGAAAGGAAAATCAAGCTCTTCTGTATTTAGCGAATAAGATCCTACTCTGGCAATATTTGAATGAACAAAATTACGATCGTCATTATGTTGCTGAAATACAACTATAGCCATAGATGTTGTGTTTTTTCCATCAACAGTTTCCTCGTTCAAATCAAAGTTATCCATACTAGCATGGATGTATTTTTTTTTGATTGGTCAACCGCGTCTATGCCTGGTGGGATGTAAACTTGCTCGTTATTAAGCTTCTGTTTCGCAAGTGCCGTTGTTAGTTGTCGAACGTCATTGTATGTACAACTTAAGCCAATGTTAGATAATACATCCAAAAGTTGTTTACTACGAACTAAATGATGAACGTATAGCCCCAATCCAAATTGAAAGTAGTATTTCTTACATATTTTTGAGCTCAGTGCCATAATAATGTTGCAAGGTATAACTGCTTGTGCAATTTCATTATGCAAATTATTAAACGCACGGTCATCTATTAACCAAGACACAAATGTAAGTAGCAATTTAGGTACTTGTCTTTCAAATTCGTAAATGTAAGTAGCAATTTAGGTACTTGTCTTTCAAATTCGTTTTGATTTATGTTTTCAGGAACAGGGAAATTTCTTTGCTGAGGCTGAAATTCACGCATTTGCCTTTTTAAAATTTCCGCTGCCTTATGCAAAATTAGTTTCTCACTATGCGTAATATTTTCAGTCGTGCAATAATTTTCATCAACGGCATCATCAGACTCATCTGATGAATTTTCCTCTTGTTTAGATGAAGTTTGTGGGGCTTGCTGCGAAGTTTTGTTTAGTTTATTTTTTATGGCTTTTATATTTCGTTGGGATATGTAGTGACTATAGCAACTTCTGTGGTATTTGGCATCGTAAGCAAACAAATCTTCGTACCCAGATAGTTTTGAAATCATGATTATATCTTCCTTTTTTCTAGCCGCTTCGATTATTTTCTGGTACGTGTTTTTGCCAGTACCTGTGAAAAGAAAAATGTGTATACAGGTATTTAAAAATTAAAACAAAAAATAAAAATACATAGACTATAGATTCGTAAAAATACTGTATTTTAATTTGAAAAAAACTACAATATTTTTACTTGTGCCGCTAGGTAGTAAATATTAGGTTTTTGCGTTTGTTTTTTTATTAAAATCGCTTTACTATGAGCAATAATTTAATTTAACAATCATTTAATTCAATTTCTACGTACCTGAGCTAAATAAAATTACTAACCTGTTTGTACAGAGGTTAGTTTTTCTTTTTTTGGTTTATTTTTTTATGCCCGGTTTTATCGCAGATTAGGCACATGCTTCTTATGTCAAATAGACCTATGTTTCTTCTGGTTTTTGTAAAACAAGAACTGTCCTGTTCTAGATCATTGGTTTGACTAGTACTAGCAGATGCAACATTTTGTACACTAGTGTATGTTTTTCTACAACTACGATGGTACTTTACTTTTAAACTTCCATTTAAAATAGCGTCTTTTTTTTAAAAAATTTTTTACCGAAAATATCCTGTCTTTTCTCCGCGGCACTAAACACAGTTTGTAGGCCACGATTCGTAGGATTTTGTACCACCAATTTGTCTTGCTGTCCAACTGATTCGCCACACAAAATGCACTCCATTTTACAGTATTTTAAAAAATATATTTAATTAGGCAGGTTATACAATAATTTACACAATACTTGCACAAACAAACACAAACCAATACACAAAACTTCTTTAGCTATTTACTTCTGTTCAACTAAAACTGAAGCTCTGCAAAACGGTACGGTACGTTCGACATAGACGCGTGTAGGGATAGTGCAATGTGCAGCGAGCGGGCAGTGACCTCGGGCGCTCTATTTTTAATCGCGATTATCACATATTAGTCATATTAGTCGCAGATGAGTGCAATGTTTTTTGAAAACTTCTATGATCTTTTTACTGCAATTCACTCGCAGGATGTATGTGAAAATTCCCAAAAATAAAAAAGTTTTTCGATTGTTAAAAAAAGCAATGCATAAAAAATGAATACAAATCTTCTTATTTTTTTGGAAAAACTAAGTTGATTTTAAAAAACTCTGCTACACGTTTACCAGCGCTGAAGTATCTACTTTTAAATAAAAAAAAGTTTACTTTAATCCTCTTACTAGTTTTTGAGATATCATGGGTAATATCTTGAGAAGTATGTTTTTTAATTTTCAAAATTTTTACACATTTTTTGCCATAAAAAGAGTCAGCCCCAGCTGAGGATGTCGTAAATATTGACTCCTAATGGCCAATAACATTCCTAATAACCTTACATAAGTCTCATTTTGTTCTACCTTAGAAAAATTTTTTTCAAGATAGAAGCGCCTGTCACCGGTGATTTTACTCCACTATATCCTATATTTATACTCCTTGCATACCCAACAGTTTTTCTAAACATTTATATTATTCAACAGAGGACCTTAATTTCAAAATATCATTCCTCAATTTGAATTTTAGTCAATTTAAACGCAATGCTTTCAATTTTAACTGTCTATAACTCGAAAACTATAAGACCTAAAATAGTGATTCTTTTTTTAAAAACCTTTTTGGAAGCTTTGGCTTTGTTTAATACGTAGATAGATAACAAAATTTCTTAAAACAAAAAAGTTTCTCGCTTAGTGAAATTAGTTATGAAAAAAATTATAATATTAAAATTCTTTCTAGTTTTACAAAAAAACTAAGTTTTTCATACTAACCACATTACCGCAGTTACCTTCGCTCATACGTCCTTTATAGATTACAAAAAAAAGTTTTTAATATCTAGATTGATTCCGGAGATATCGCGAGGTATGTGTGAAAAAGTACTAAGAAAACATAGTTTTGACAAATTTCCCAGTAAAAAATTTTGTCCCTATTGAAAAATGTTGTAATTGCCGATTTCAGATGGCCAGCATTTTGTAAAGACCACATGTTGTCGTGTTAATATTATCTGTTTTTGGTAATCTTTTGTAGTCCAAATAATAATCCACTGTCAAACATAAGACTTTATTATTCACTCATTTTACAACTATTGTCACACCACAGACCACCTGACTACACAAAACATACATATTAATTCTTAGCAGAAATTAACATATATCTATGATAGATGGGCATTGTATCTCAACACTCTCCCTCAATGCGCATCTTTCAAACCTAACTCATTTACAAAATTCAAAAACTGACTTTTAGGCAAAGGCTTCGTTAATACATCAGCTAACTGAAACTTAGTGTTAATATACTTCATATTAACTAAACCTTCCTCTACTTTTTGTTTTATAAAATTAAACTTAATGTCTATGTGTTTTAATCGTTTTTGATCTGGATTTTTTACAATTTTCATCGTGCTTTGATTATGTTCATACATTGTTACATTTTGAATTTTAACATTGAAATCTGACAATAATTTTACAAGCCAACAAACATCTACTACCGCTTCACACAAAGAAATTAATTCAGCTTCGGTAGTACGCAATGCTACAGTTCTTTGTTTTTTTTATCTCCATATTATAGTATTATTATACAATTTAAAAATATATCCACTAGTTGATTTTCTATAATTATCTCTAGCCCAATCGACATCTGCATAACTCACTAATGGTGACAACATATCAACATAATTTTTAGAATATACTAAAACATAATGAACAGTTTGTTTCACTTATCTAAGAATTATCTTTAAAGCTTTCCATAAGTTTTCACTTGGTTTTGATTGAAATCGACTTAAATAACATACGGATGTAGTTAAATCTGGTCTTGACCCTACTGTAACATACAAAAGAGACCCTATCAATGACCGACATTGCATTTCATATGTCATATCAACTGTTGAGTCCTCATCTAATTTAAAATTTACATCCATTGGAGTATCACAACCCTTACAATTTTGCATGTTATATTTTTCTAAAATGCTTTGCAAATATTTGATTTGATTAATAGAAATTTGTACAACTTGTACAAAGAACTTGTACAACTTCTAAGTGGTTCGTTTCCGTGTGTATGTCCAGATATAGCACTGGTAAGGGTATCTTCCTTCTTATTCGTCTATTTGCTTATTTCTCTATGTAATGAAATGCTACAAACCCAAGATTACTTTTCACAATATATATATATATATATGTATATATATATATATATATATATATGTATATATATATATATATATATATATATATATATATATATATATATATATATATATATATATATATATATATTTATATATATATATATTTATATATATATATATATATATATATATATATATATATATATATATATATATATATATATATATATATATATATATATATATATATATATATATATATATATATATATATATATATATATATATATATATATATATATATATATATATATATATATATTGTGAAAAGTAATCTTGGGTTTGTAGCATTTCATTACATAGAGAAATAAATAATATCGTTACAAATGGGAAGTTAAATTATTTATAAAAGGAAAAAGTAAAAATTAATATGTTAACAGTTAAAATGACTATGGTTAATATCTTGATATATTTAAATACTTACATTTAATTACTAAGGAGTTGTCAGCATGTGATCGCAGAAAAATATATATACACATGGTATATATGAAGATTGTAATGAATTATATTTAATAAAATTTAGGAAAACATTGTTTAATTAGTGGATGACTGTAGATTAGTTGAAAATATATGCGTCCCTATATATAAATTGACAAAAGTACATTGACAAAAGTACAACACGACATACATTGTAAAGGACATACGAACATAAAATGGCTGATAAATAAATTAATTCTGAGAAAAAGAAACAATATCGCATTAAATAATGCATATACAATACATAATAATACTAATCAAGTCAAAACAAATTTCGCACTTACCTTCATAGGCCATATTTCTTACAAAATAGCAATAGCAATTAATAATAAACATGGATATAAATATTTTAAAAAAAATGTTTGTAACGTATATTGAGTCAGTTGTTGTAAAACCTTTTTGATTTTTGTGTATTTACCCTATATGTACTAATTAGGTTAAATTTTTTGATAGCCTAATTATAAATGGATCTGAAGATGAGATGCTAAGCATCTTGAAACCGGTAATCT
Organism: Tetropium fuscum; assembly: GCA_964058915.1. Taxonomy (NCBI): domain Eukaryota; kingdom Metazoa; phylum Arthropoda; class Insecta; order Coleoptera; family Cerambycidae; genus Tetropium; species Tetropium fuscum. The sequence continues at coordinate 18,532 of CAXKVY010012736.1, read as the reverse complement.
AGTAATTAAAGGATTATGTGAGAAATATCAAGACTTTTCATTCCCCACTTCTCTTCAAACTATACATCTCACACTATGGGTAAGTAACACAGTAAAAAATTTTGTCCCTATTGAAAAATGTTGTAATTGCCGATTTCAGATGGCCAGCATTTTGTAAAGACCACATGTTGTCGTGTTAATATTATCTGTTTTTGGTAATCTTTTGTAGTCCAAATAATAATCCACTGTCAAACATAAGACTTTATTATTCACTCATTTTACAACTATTGTCACACCACAGACCACCTGACTACACAAAACATACATATTAATTCTTAGCAGAAATTAACATATATCTATGATAGATGGGCATTGTATCTCAACACTCTCCCTCAATGCGCATCTTTCAAACCTAACTCATTTACAAAATTCAAAAACTGACTTTTAGGCAAAGGCTTCGTTAATACATCAGCTAACTGAAACTTAGTGTTAATATACTTCATATTAACTAAACCTTCCTCTACTTTTTGTTTTATAAAATTAAACTTAATGTCTATGTGTTTTAATCGTTTTTGATCTGGATTTTTTACAATTTTCATCGTGCTTTGATTATGTTCATACATTGTTACATTTTGAATTTTAACATTGAAATCTGACAATAATTTTACAAGCCAACAAACATCTACTACCGCTTCACACAAAGAAATTAATTCAGCTTCGGTAGTACGCAATGCTACAGTTCTTTGTTTTTTTTATCTCCATATTATAGTATTATTATACAATTTAAAAATATATCCACTAGTTGATTTTCTATAATTATCTCTAGCCCAATCGACATCTGCATAACTCACTAATGGTGACAACATATCAACATAATTTTTAGAATATACTAAAACATAATGAACAGTTTGTTTCACTTATCTAAGAATTATCTTTAAAGCTTTCCATAAGTTTTCACTTGGTTTTGATTGAAATCGACTTAAATAACATACGGATGTAGTTAAATCTGGTCTTGACCCTACTGTAACATACAAAAGAGACCCTATCAATGACCGACATTGCATTTCATATGTCATATCAACTGTTGAGTCCTCATCTAATTTAAAATTTACATCCATTGGAGTATCACAACCCTTACAATTTTGCATGTTATATTTTTCTAAAATGCTTTGCAAATATTTGATTTGATTAATAGAAATTTGTACAACTTGTACAAAGAACTTGTACAACTTCTAAGTGGTTCGTTTCCGTGTGTATGTCCAGATATAGCACTGGTAAGGGTATCTTCCTTCTTATTCGTCTATTTGCTTATTTCTCTATGTAATGAAATGCTACAAACCCAAGATTACTTTTCACAATATATATATATATATATATATATATATATATATATATATATATATATATATATATATATATATATATATATATATATATATATATATATATATATATGTATATATATATATATATATATATATATATATATATATATATATATATATATATATATATATATATATATATATATTTATATATATATATTTATATATATATATATATATATATATATATATATATATATATATATATATATATATATATATATATATATATATATATATATATATATATATATATATATATATATATATATATATATATATATATATATATATATATATATATATATATATATATATATATATATATTGTGAAAAGTAATCTTGGGTTTGTAGCATTTCATTACATAGAGAAATAAATAATATCGTTACAAATGGGAAGTTAAATTATTTATAAAAGGAAAAAGTAAAAATTAATATGTTAACAGTTAAAATGACTATGGTTAATATCTTGATATATTTAAATACTTACATTTAATTACTAAGGAGTTGTCAGCATGTGATCGCAGAAAAATATATATACACATGGTATATATGAAGATTGTAATGAATTATATTTAATAAAATTTAGGAAAACATTGTTTAATTAGTGGATGACTGTAGATTAGTTGAAAATATATGCGTCCCTATATATAAATTGACAAAAGTACATTGACAAAAGTACAACACGACATACATTGTAAAGGACATACGAACATAAAATGGCTGATAAATAAATTAATTCTGAGAAAAAGAAACAATATCGCATTAAATAATGCATATACAATACATAATAATACTAATCAAGTCAAAACAAATTTCGCACTTACCTTCATAGGCCATATTTCTTACAAAATAGCAATAGCAATTAATAATAAACATGGATATAAATATTTTAAAAAAAATGTTTGTAACGTATATTGAGTCAGTTGTTGTAAAACCTTTTTGATTTTTGTGTATTTACCCTATATGTACTAATTAGGTTAAATTTTTTGATAGCCTAATTATAAATGGATCTGACGATGAGATGCTAAGCATCTTGAAACCGGTAATCTAGTAATTAAAGGATTATGTGAGAAATATCAAGACTTTTCATTCCCCACTTCTCTTCAAACTATACATCTCACACTATGGGTACATATATATATATATATATATATATATATATATATATATATATATATATATATATATATATATATATATACCGCTAACAATATGACGGCCTTAAAGAAACACGTAATTTGGCATCCACTTTAAATACGATGAATATATATATTATGATTCATGTATATTAAATTAATCTATTAAGGAATCACTAAAGTGAGTTCCATTAAGAAAAAAACATAAATTGTGCTTTACATATTACTATCAATGTGACGACACTCAAAAGTGAGTAAATAAGACGACCAACATATATATTTCTTATATAGTCATATCAATAAAACGGCCGGCTTATGTGTATACCCGTCAATATAACGACCGACATTGTTGCCAAATTGTTAAGAAAAGAAAATATATTTAATATATTTTTACTGTTGGAAGAATAAGTTAGTATTGTTATCATAACTTAAACGTGTACCTAATCAGAGTAAAAAATAGTAAAATTGTTATTTAGATTCTTGGTTATGATCAATTATTCTTACAGAGACAAGAATGTATGCCCTATGCGAAATTAACAAGAATGCAGTTCTGTGTAAGGATATATCAACAAAGTTGTAGACCCGTAGATAATTAGTGTTTTCTTCAACTTCCTAAAACATTGTTTGAAACATAATCGAATGAGTTCAATCTAATGCAAAAAGAGAACGCTTTCTTGAGAGATTTCTTATTCTAATTCTCATTCAATATATTCTATTCAATATATTTTAGGATAAGTTTTTTCTTAACTTCAGGCTGATGACATTTTTATAAATAATGTAGTCCTAAATTAGACTGTTTGCTAAACAAATATTTTTGGGTATTTACATTCTTGAGTAATGTAAATCTATACAAATAAATAAAATTGAAGGTTCTGTTTGTAATGTCAAAATAACATATTTTTACTAAATGTATGGATAAGTACTGTATGTAGGTACTTAAGTATAACAAAAAAAAACAATTTTTTAAATTTTTGTCTGATTTCCTGTTGATTCCGGCTAATCCCCGAAATGGCTAGACCGATTTTGACTTTCACTGGCAGATAGCTGATATTATAAGGAGTAACTTAGGCTAATTTTATTTTACAAAAAGAATTAGGGTTTCGCGCAAAAAAAATAAAAATCCATGAAATTCTGAACAAAATCCGATTCAAATATAGAAGTATACAAAGTATACATCCAATATAATACAATACACCGAAAGGCGTCACCCACTGCTAATATCACAAAGGTCGCGCGTTAAATTCAAGTGGACGAATACGCGGGTAACAGCAATTATTAAATAAATATTTCTCCCCCTCATTTCAATGAGTAATGATGGTGTTAAAATTGGAAATAAGTAGAGCACCTTTCATGAAAATATTATTTTATTATTTAAATTGGATTATTTAAATTGGGAACATGCCTAATATTTTAAATATAAAAATAATACTAAAAAACATAGTGTAACGTTGTAATAAAACGTGTACTTCACAAAAAAACTAATTCCGCGCGATCAGTATGAAGAATCTAAACAGCGATAAAATTGAAGCGGCCCAAAACTAGCTGTGACGTCACAACCTGCAATATTCGGTAGGCGTTGCGCCGGAAAGCGGCCGAATGAACTATGAAATCAAGCGGTCGAGTGCTGGGTCCTCCCGTAACCGACCGAATCGGTCTCCTCGTCGTTTATAAATTGTAGGAAGTTCCCTATTGTGAAACAACCCCACATCGGTCTATACAGGTACGTTAATACTTAGTTTATTAATAGAATTATTGATTTTTAAATGCAAGAGTATTTTTGAAACCGTTATTTGAAAATGTTTCGCTGATTTTGAAATGTTTTGAAAGGTTAAACGCCGGAAAATAAATTTATTAGTCCTAATTATTATAGTAAAGTCCTAATTATTATAGTAAATTTATTAGTCCCTATGCTATGTATGTCTCTAACATCCTACATAAATCTAGTATTTAGCTATGAATATTTGAACGGACATGAAGGATGCAAAGCTTACAAGCAGATATGATACTTATGTAAATTATCTAATTGACGTCATATGATTTAAAAGCCGATATGCTACTTATGAGAATTGGCCATCAACTGAAAAATTTGTCAAAAATTAGGGTTGCCTCATTTTATTCGAATAATTTACCACTGTATATAGGTGATGATATTTTTGCCCCCTCTGTGACAGACTAGCTACGGGTATGGTTATGGAAGATTTAATACCGAAGGCGAAGGTACCGGGACAAGTCAAAGACACTTCAGGTAAGTTAGTAAAGTTTTTCAATGGGGCGTTATAAACATTTAGTTATTTATAAATTACTATCTATATATTTATCAGTTGTTTAAATAATATTTCAATTATGTGTATAATGGTTTTATTATAAGCTGAATTGGAATAATCCCAAAAAACCGACAAATGTATTGATAGTAATTTATAAATAACTAAATGTTTATAATAAAAGTAGTATATTTTAAATAATAATAATAATATTACCTACTTTGTTTTTATATTTTAATATTAATTAAGATTCCAGGTCACATTATTTCAAGATTTTTATTTTTATTAAATTGAGTTGTTGTCTGGAATAGAGAGTTACAAATTAATAATAAAAGAAAAAATAAGTACTAATATTTCATATAATTTTTCCCATAAGTTAAAAAAGTTTTCATTTGGAAAAACTGTGCATGCATTCGTAAATATAAAATTTACTTAAATATTTCATCAAGATTAAAATAAATATATTTTTAATAACTTTGTAATAACTATTTAAATTATGTATTTTTTTAGTATATAGGCGACATGAGAGTAAAACAGAAAAAATATAGTAAGTACAAAAAAAAGCTTAACTGCCGATTTTGTTTACGAAAATAGCTTGTATTATAAAGTGTAGCTTTTTCAGATATATAAATTATAAGATATATATATTCAGATATATAATATATACGCTATAATTCCTTATAGCGTAATCTGTACTTAACAACGTAAAATGTATATTAAAAAATCTAAAATATATGTTTTCAACACATTAAAGTTGCCAAGCCATTTTGCGCCCCCTGTATAATCCAAATTATCCTCTAACATAAATAGTAACTGATTGGGCCAAGATTAGTTTTTTAGACATTTTTGAGATACTGGATTTGTTCTATATAATTGCTCCTCGAATACTTCATTAAGTTTATTAAAAGTGAAGTTTTATTTGGTTTTTAAGTCTATAGCTTTTGTAGGACATGTACTCTCTACAGAACCCAAGAAGCACGCCTTTTGTAATCTGTAGACTAGCATTCTATAAATTATATTATGTTAATTCAATTGTTCATATGTTTTAAGTGGCTAACTGTTTTTGAAATATTAATATTAAAATGTGTTAATTACTGCAATACTGCATATAATTTGTATACCTATAAAGTATTGTATTCAAACAGAATTAAGTGTATTCAATATTATATATTTCCATTCGTTTTAATAAATTGTTTAGCATTTTATGATCAATTTTCATTTCTTCTTTAAGACCCACCTATTCCTAAGCAATATATTTTTTTGTGGTTATCTTTTTTTCTAATATTTTGACATGAAATCTATATTATGATATTGAGTTATTAATTTAAATAATTTAATAATGAAATATGTATCTCTAAAGTTAGATTTGTTTTTAAATTTATTTAAAAACAAATCTAACTTTATTAACTTAAATTTTCTCATCTTTATTTTTTAACTTTCCTAAATGTGTTTTCGTAAAAGTATAAATCATATAAAAATATTTTCAATATTTTATTATTAGCAAAGCAAAACACTGTAAACTGCTAGTATTGACTACCTACTTAATGAAACAATAAAATTTTAAAAAATCTTAATTTTATTACTACCTTTTACAAAGCAAACAAAACTAAAACTATCTATTACACTCTAAACAAAACAAAATGATAATTTTTTTTGACACTATTAAACATTAATGTCATTCTCAAATTTGACTCACCTATAATGTGGTGAGTGAAATAGCAGTAACACAAAATTATTTACACTTTCCGCTGTATTTATTTTGAACATAAACTTTAATTTTCAACCAGTCCTTAGTTTTCAGTAACATTTTGTGCTGTTCTATTAAAAGTTCACACTCAGACTTTTTCGGTGGCTTTTTCATTTCAATGTGTTTAGCGAAGAATGATGAAACTACTTGTTTTTGTTCTTCAGTCCATTTCACCAATATTCTTGCTTTCTTTGGGCACTTTAATTTTTCAATTTTAGAATTAGTACTGTTTTCGTTTAGTATATTTGCAGTATTTATATTATTCATAGCATTTTCAATCGGCTCAATTTCCGTAGATTCAATCTCACCTATTTCGTCCGTTCCCCCAAGAAGATCTTCTTCCATATCGACATTTATTTCTTCAAGTGTTTTTCCTTTAAATTCACCGACCGCACCTTTTTCCATTAGTAGCAGTATTTTTGCAATTTTAGAAGTCTGATAGACATCATCAGGCAATCTATATGATTGCCGATGAATGCCAATTGTATGCCCCATAAATGTTGCTAGCTGTTCTAGATCGGATTCAGACATATTGAATACTTGAGATAAAGTTGCCAAGTGTTTACGTAACTTTGTACAAGTTATACCTGCAGGATTCTTTGCACCACAGGAGGTAGCATATTTCTGTAATACTTTGTAACCGCTAATTGGCTCGGAGGAATTAATATTTGGAAATAAATACAGGTTACTTTTTTTTAAGAATTGCGATCTATACTTTAGCAACAAAGCAATGTGTCCTTGTATATCAGTGCTGAATAACACTGGCACTCCACGACCTCTCTTTCCACGAATTACTAAACGTTTAAACCTCCCCATCAAAATTTTTTCTGTTGCTGAAAGAGCGTCCTCGAACTCTTCGTAATTTTGATCCTTAGTAGCTGAATAATTTTCATAGGTATTTAATAATAATCTCTGCAATTCACCGGGTCGTCTTCTATTTAGCAAAATAATTCTACAGTATACGGTTTCGATTAAAATTTTGTAATCGTCCTCTCCTCCGGAAGAGTTTGTCAATGTAGCTGCTGCTTGATTTCCCTTTTCAATTAAATAGTTCTTCAACAGTTTCAAGTCAGTTGCCAATGGAATTATAGTAACTTTGTTCCATTTCTTCATATTTAAGTCAGTCCCTGCTTGACTTGAAATCTCAAACCTCCAATTTTCATTTATTAAGTGAATTAACGTCTTTAGATCTGCTTCTATCGCAGCTGTTGAAACATTTTCGGAAATGTGTTTTCTTTTCAAAGCATGCATTATTGCTATATCGCAACATTGCTTAAGCGATGTGCCAATATTCATGGCGTATGATGGAGATTTGTATAATTCGTTGTCGCTGTCATACTTCGCCACATTTTTTGTAGCTTGTACTATAATATCAAAGTTTTCTGGTCTAAGAATTTTAAATAAATCTGTAAGATCTGAATTCAATTTCTTTACTTCAATAGTGAGCCTGGATAATTCCCTCATTTTCCTAGATACGACATTAATAAAGTGTACTTCTCTGTGAATTTTTAAATAACGTGCTCCAAATGCACAAATTAATGCATCTTTTTTTGCCGTTAAGGAAACAACATCCGGCCGCATTCTAGGAAATACTTTATTTTTTAATTCTTCATCAATATTCAAATGCCGAATCATGAAGTTTTGTGCTTCTACTTGGGAACTTTTGGTTGATAAATTTTCATTACACATTTTCCGATGTCGCCATAATTGTGTCTTTGAGTAGAAGCCCAAACAATGGGAACATGGTAGCAGCTCTCTTCCGCATATCCCTTTTTTTACCGCCTTTTGAACCTCATTGGAGTTCAAATAATTACCCTTTTTACGTAAACTCGTTATCAAAATTTTTCTATTTTTGTTTTTTGGTGGATATGACAATATTTTTTGGACTTCTATCTCTTGGGAGTGGTTTCTAATTATATGCCTTGCAAAACATTGTACCAAGCTCTCACAAAAGAAACAAAAATCTTTTTGTCGACGCCTCTTTCCGTAGCAAAGGCCACCTTCTGCAGGCATTCTATTTTCCGAGTAAGAAGATGTAGACGAAACCATGTCCATAGATTTTTTTTGTTTTTCAGAAATAGAAATTGTAGGCGGAACCATGTCATCTTCTACATTCTTTTTATTTTCCTTTTCAGAATCAGAAATGTTAGACGAAACTAGTTTTACAACAGGTATTTCGGGAGATACACACAAGGCAATATCATCATATGTTTCCTCATCCATTTCACTAGAACTCTAAAATAGAAATAATGTTAGTAGGTTAACGATATTTTATATAATTGAAGAACTTTAACTTTGTTTAGCCAAAGTCCTTCAAAGTATATGGAACACTCGATACCAAAAACTAACACGTGAATCTAGAATCATTTATTAGAACGCAGACTGTGTCATAATATTACAGACAAGAAAAACTGGTAGTCGTAACTAAAAAGAAAATTAAATCCTTAGACTACTTTTAGGCATCTCAAGAAGTAGAATAAAGTATGGGTGACTTATTAATGCACACAATAAAGAGGAATAAGCAGAATAGAGTATCGGTGGCTTATTTAGATGTATGCATACAACCATACCTATTTACGGTATTTTCTTTCCATAGTTTAACTTAACCTCAAAAGCACTTTTGTTTTATTTATATTATAAAATGGTTATCATTTTCTGTCAAATTTAACATCCTGCATTCTGAAACTAAGGAACATTTCAAAATAAAAACACTTGAAAAATCACTTACTTGATTATTTTACTTTACTTAGGGATCACTTTGTATGTACTATATCAGACGTTAATTTTTGGTATGATGAAGCTTTTGTAAATATCTTAAGTCAGGAAACAAAATGTATTTTTGATAATAATTTATTATATTAAACTTATTATATTAAATTTCTTAGATTTATATATTGCTAAAAGAAGATCAACGTTACCTACCGTTACTATGGAACTGCTAGGACAGTATTCAGAATCTGTATCACTTTCGCTGTATACTTCTTCTTCGGATAATTCACGAGTTGTCTGTACCTGCAATAAAGTATAACTTAATTTCGTAAGCAAGCGACGCGGCGCATGTAGCACGAACATCAGACGATTTAAGCATTTCCTGATATCTCGGTAAATTAATAAAGTAAGAAGTAAACAAAACAGATATGCGGCCATTTTTTATTTTATTTATTTAAAAGTAAAATCTTAAAATTACCTTTTCATTACTTAATGCCGAATCCTCAACCCATAAAGATTCATTAGGTGAAGTAATAATCTCTTCCCCATTGCTTCTGTTTTCAATAGACAATAAAGGTGTTGTATTGCGAAACCGACGCGTGTTCCGCTTTTTACCAAAATCTGAAGTACCATCTTCATACTAAAAAAAAATTATTAGTTCGGAGGTAATTTTGGACATGTATCACTAACTACTACTATCTACTACACTATATTATAATACTTTATAATATAATACTTTCTAGACATCTTTCTTTTTTAGCAAGCAAATATTCTACACTTTCTAACTATGAAAATTTTAGGCCGATATCTTAATTTTTAGAAACGTTACTGGATGAGATACAGAAAGCTGTTAATTAGGTACAATTCTATTAATTTTGCGAAATCAGCAACTTCGCAATTCCGGATTAAATCGCGAACTCCAGAAATAGATTCAGCAGAAAATTTCCTACAATATTACACTTTAAAAATTTCTGTGCCCTTGAGTGGAAGGTTCCCCATTTAAAATACGCGGCGTCAGATAGATACGCAAAATTATATAGAACAAACATTTTCTCTGGTTAAAATTAAACAAAGTAAAAAGTAATCAAGATCAAAAAAAGTAAGCAAAATAAGTATGCATCTGTTTTATAAATTTTGCGTAATAGTATATTTTTGGTTATTTAAAATTATCTGTAAAATCTTAAAATTACCTTTTCATTGTTTGGTACCGAATCTTCTACACCTAAAGATTGATTAGATGAAGTAATAATCTCTTCCTGATGGCTTCTGTTTTTAATAGGCGTTAAAGGTCTATTGCAAAACCAACGTGTGTTCCTCTTCAAAAAAAGGACAAATTTGTTAGCGTGCCATCCGTGGTAAATTTGGTAAAAACCATTAACAACTTCATTTACCTAAAAGACAAATTGTTATATATATATATATATATATATATATATATATATATATATATATATATATATATATATATATATATATATATATATATATATATATATATATATATATATATATATATATATATATATATATGTTATATCGTTGATACGAAAATTCACTTTTTAAAAACAATTTATTTAGTTACACAATTATCGCAAACGGCAGTTAGTGAGAAATATAAGTTTAGCAGTTAAACATCTGTACTCAATATTATAATATTTAACCAAGTAAAGTGCTTGTCTTTACTTGGTTAAATATTATAATATTGAGTACAGATGTTTAACTGCTAAACTTATATTTCTCACTAACTGCCGTTTGCGATAGTCCGCCTTTTATAAGCTCGGTTATGCATGCTCAGCATTACATCATAAGTCATGGACTTTGCTGGAACATGCATTGTCAGCGTCTGGTAAATGGCGTGAGGAAGTTCCTATCTTGTTATTCACATGAAACTTGATATGTCGTACGTGACTTTAAAATAATGAACTTAACTGATAAAATAATAAATGAGAGTAATAATAAATGAACTAAGTATTACGGTGTGGATTAACATATAACAACTTCCCCCTTATTGAAAAAGTTGGTGGTTATGCAGCAACTTTTGTAAAAGAGAACAATGTTAAAATTAATTATGGTTACAAGAATAAAATAAAATAAAAATAAGGTTCATTGCTAAAACATAGTGAAAATAAAATTGTTAAAGTCTATGATAACTCGATAGTTCCTGCGTCATCTTCTTCTGGGTGAACACTAGGTCTTCTCCTGGGTAATAGGTTGGTGAATCTCTTGAAGGCTCTCCTGGGCTTTGGTGATGGTGGATAGTCACTGGGTGATTGAACTATTGCTAGCCTTCGTCTTCCTCGTCTGCACTTACAAAATATGTAGAGGACAATGAGAGCAATTATTAAGCTAATTGTGAAATAAGTGAACCATGATAAATGTTTGTTTATAAAGGGTTCTTTGATTAGGTCGTCTAACTCTTTGGAGAATTGGTCCAATTTATGTTTGGCGATTCCTAAGTCTTCCATGTTTAGATTGTTTAATTTCAGTGGTTGTAGATGTGGCATTTGTATTTTTGCTGGTAACTCGTTACAGCACTCGAAAGGTATGGTTATGGGATGGACATCTTCGTGAGTCTCTGAGATACTATTTGAATTGGCTTGAATTTTGGTTATGCCAACGAATGCATAACAATTAGGTTGAAGTGTCAATATGGAATTTTTGTAGATAATTTCAGTTGTAGAACTTTTGTTTTGGCAATTGACAGTGATGTGTAGGACTTCGACTGTAATTATTAGCCATTTGTTTTCTTTTAATTTATGGATGTTGTATCCTTGACCAATGATTAGTGACGTCTGGCAATTATCTGGTAACTTCGCAATATTCTTCAGAATTCTGGCTTCACAAATGGAACTGCTATCAATTGGATATGCAAATAAATTTGAGCATAATTTAGTTCCGGGATATAATGGTTTACATTGTTCTAAATCGGAGATAGTAATGTACATTAAGGAATCATCGTCTCTCGCGATATATTTTTGTGATATTGACAAAATGTGTTGAAGACCTGTTCTATTATCCATTACTGGGATGGGATATAGTTGAAATACACTATAAGTTTGAGGTTCTATAAGAGGTATATTCAAAACAAAGATTAAGTTTGAATTAACTTGAAATGCTTGAAGCTCTATAATATCTAAGTACTGAGCAATTTTTGATAGTTTAATCTGAAGTGGTAAGTTGTTCCTTTGTAAGTTTTGAGAAATATCCTGTAAAGCAGATATTAACTGATTGGGTGTAATGACGGAAGTGTGAATGATTTTTAAGCGGGCAAATGTAATCGCATTTAAGATGTCGTTTACATTGTCTTCAATAAACAAGTAATTTTCCATTAATTGTTCACATATGTTTAGAAAATCTAGTTTAATACGCACTGTCTCTACTTCATCTTTAACTGCTATAATTGAGTCTTCAATTATTTTGATGTCTCGATTGAAAGTTTGTTCATCAATTTGTAATTTATGAATTGTTGAATTAAAGTTTTGAATTACTGATGTTGTCACTGATATTTGATTTTTTTATTAGGCTTTCGATCTGATGCTCGTCACGATTCAATTTTTCAATACAGTCTGCATAGTATTGACCATCGTCAGCGTCAAGATTTCCAGTGATTGATTTAAATATTGTACCAAGACCGTTCAGTATTCCTCTTTTATATCTCTTTGTGTCCGCAGTGATTTCTGCAAATTTTATTTTAATTCGTTTAGAAACTTGATTCAAGAGATTAATGTGGGCCTGTACTTCTGTTTTAAAGTGACTACTAACAAGAATAGCTGGGTCGTGCATGTTATGTAATGTTTGTAGGATTTTTTCGTTTGTCTCAAAAGTTGTCTGTAATGATGTCAGGTTTTTGTATACCAAAAGAGTCCATTTTTGGTTAGAGATAACGATGTCAGTTTTTTCGTGGTAATACACGCCTATTGTATTATTTATTGGTATAAGTTTAAACTGTGATACTGCCGTTCCGACAAGCAGGAGAAACCTGAAAATAAAATTAATTTTCATGATACGGCTTCATTCTGTCGTAGTTTACTTTAGTCGTTTGATTTGTTTCTGGATTTAATAACATAGCTGAATTTTGAAATATTTGTTGAATCTCGAAAGGACCGTTAAATTTATTATGCAACTTATCTTTAAATTGGGATTCTTTTATATAAACCTTATCACCTACGTGATATTCTGGGCGATTTTTTGCAATATTTTTGTCGAATCTTAGTTTGGCTTGTTCTTTATTTGTCTGAGTTCTTTGTCGTGCAATTTTGTAATAATGAGTAATCCTGTTATTTAGATCTCTGATATATTTAGTGACTAAATCTTTCTGGTTATAAAGTGTCTCTGGAGGTCTGCTGGACGAATGTCCGAATAGAAGCTCATATGGTTTAAAACCATGAGTTTTATTCACAGAGTTGTTGTAGCATATTATTGCGTATGGTAATACGTTCAATGGGTGATCGTTGGGATTGTCGCTTTGATTTACACGAATCATTTCTGCTAAGGTAGCGTGAAAACGTTCTGCAGAACCATTAGATTGTGGATGTGCAACGCTAGAATAACTAAGTTTTATGTCATATAATGTACATAGGTCTTTAAGTAAGCTATTATCAAATTCGCGTCCGTAGTCGCAATGAATTCTCAAAGGGGTTCCGTAGTGCTGAAAGAATAAAAGTAAGGTATTGACAACAGATTTTCCTGTTTTGTCAGGTATTGCATAGGCTTGGGTAAATTTTGTTAGTTCATCTCGAACTGTTAATGCATAGTTTCGTGTGGGTACTTCAAATATGTCGATATTTATTCTCTCGAATGGTGTTTTCGGAGTTTCTGTAATGACAAGTGGGTTGTTTAAATTCTTTCTGCAAACTTTACTTTTTTGACAAGTTTCGCAGGCTTTTATAAAGTTCTCAACATTTTTGGCTAAACCTTGCCAATTATACTTTTCTTTTATTCTGCGAATTGTTTCGTTGATTCCGCGGTGGAGATTATTTTTACCTGTATGAAATTGTTCTAGAATGATAGGTATTTGATCTTGATCAGGGGTTTGAACTATATTTTGGCAAATTATGAGTTTTAAATCTTGTTCTGCGAAAATAAAAGATAATATTTCTAAAATTGGTAAGTTAACATTATTTTCGACATGATAATTTTGGGATAAATCTAGATCGTCTTTACCTTTTATTAATGCGATAAAGAGGTGTTCGACAACAGTTACTGGGTCGAATGGTAAGGGAATTATGAAATATTTCCTCTTTCTTACCGTTTTACTACTTAGGATATTAATTTTGTTATTACGAAAATCAGGTTGTTCCTCGAAGATATCTTCAATTATTTTGTGATGTAGGTCTTGTAGTTCGTTTTGTTGGAAAAATGTTATGATGTTCTTATGGTCTTTGTCTAGTAATTGTTTGTTCGTAAACTGTATTTTAGAGTAGTCTATTAATGATGTGGTTTTATATAAGTTGGCAAATGTGTCGAATTCTTGAGATATTTGTTCATTTGAAATTTCGCTTAGTGTTACATTTTCATTGTCTTCTGTATCAGAATCATTCGCGGCTAAAATTTTAAAATTTAGTTCTGAGCAATCTTTGAAGTGGTTAATTTTAATTCTGGATAATGCATCTGCATTCTTGTTGATTTTTCCGGGTTTATAAATCACTTCGTAATCATACTCCTCTAATTTTAGACGCCAACGAGCAAGTCTGCTTCCTGGGTCCTTAATTGAAAATAACCATGTGAGAGGTCTGTGATCGGTTATTAGCTTAAATTTTCGTCCGAATAAATATGGCCTAAAATGTTTGACAGACCATACTATGGCTAAAAGCTCACGCTCTATTGTGGAGTACTTAGTTTCGGCACTACACAAAGTTCTTGATGCATATGCTATAGGTAAATCTTTTCCGATAGGGCCTTGCGATAAAACAGCTCCTATTGCGAATGCGCTTGCATCTGTGGTTACAATAAATGTTTCGTCAAAATTTGGGTATATTAAAATCGGAGTGGTAGTTAAAGTTTGTTTCAGAGAGTCAAAGGAATCTTGACAGTCCTTGTCGAAGTTAAAGCTTATGTCTTTTTGTAGTAACTTAGTCAAAGGTTTGGATATTTTTGAGAAGTTTGGGATAAATCTTCGGTAATAACCGGCTAAGCCTAAAAATGATTTAATGTCTTTTTGATTGATTGGAACAGGGAAATTTAGAATTGCATCAACTTTTGCTGGGTTCAGTTTTACACCGTTTTCTGTTATTAAATGACCTAAATATGCCACTTCCTTTCTTAGGAACTCGCACTTGTCTGGCTGAATTTTGAGATTAGCATTTTGTAAACGTTTAAAAACTTCTGATAAACGTGAGATGTGTTCGTGGATGGTAGGAGAATAAATGATAATATCATCCATATACACTAAACAGCGTTCGTTCTGGATTCCTAAAAGAATGTTATCCATTACTCTTTGGAATGTTGATGGTGCATTCTTTAGTCCGAAAGGCATTCTTACGAATTCGTAATGACCGTTTTCTACCGTGAAAGCTGTCTTTTGTATGTCGTCTGAATTAATTTCGATTTGGTGGAATCCGGAAGCTAAGTCTAACGTCGTGAAATACTGGCATTTGCCTAATTGGTCTAGGAGATCGGATATATTTGGGAGAGGATATTTGTCGTCAATGGTTACTTCGTTTAGTTTTCGGTAGTCAACTACAACGCGCCACTTTTGTTTGCCTGATGCATCGATTTTTTTCGGTACTACCCATACCGGGGATGACCAAGGTGATATCGAATGTTGGATGATGCCTTGACTCAACATTTTCGACATTTGAGTTTTCACTTCCTCTTTATGTACCTGAGGGTAGCGATAAGATTTTGTGAATGTTGGTTTAGCATTGTTTGTGTCAATAGAATGTTTAATTTCGTTAGTAAATGTCAAATTATCGCCTTCTAAGTAAAATATATCTTGAAAGTCTAAACATAGTTTGGTAATTAATTCTTCCTCTTCGTAATTTAAATGTTCAAGTCGTAATTGGTTTCTGATTTCAGTTATCCGGTCTGTATGTGCGTTATTTTGGGAATTTAAATTAAAAATAGATCTAAGTTTTTCAACGGGTTCTAACACTAAGTTAGAGAATTTGACAATTTTTGGGATTGCGTTTGCATTTATAATAGATGTTAAAAATTCTCCCTTCTCATTGATTTTTACTAAAGCATGTGGTAATCGAACTTTATCGATTTCTTGTGCCACTAGTATTGCTTCGGTATTTATTAAGTTACATTTTAATTTACATATTTTTTCTGTTCGGGGCTCAATGGATATTGAGTTGCAAATTAAATTTTCTTGTAATGGTATTGTTCCCTGAAATTTATTATGAACTGTTGGTTCTTTACAATTCTGTATGTCGTCTGTTACTTTAAATAAAGGTACAGTTTTAAAATCCGTAATTAATAATTTGTTCTTCAAATCTACAATACAATTATATTTTTCCAAGAAGTCTGAACCTAAGAGTCCGTCAAAGTCAATATCTAAATCGTAGACATAAACTTTGTGGGGTTTTCCTGGTTGAAATGGTATCAATGTGGATTCAGTAATTATGATTTTCTGGTCTGTTATACCTTGGATGCAAACATTTTCTTTAAATCTTTGTGGATATTTTTCACAAGTTTTTCTCTTAAATATTGATAAACCTGCGCCTGAATCTATTAAAATTTTGAATGTGTTAGTACTGTCATTAATATAGTAGAGATTTTTCGAATTTATCGACAAAAGTGAATTTATATGAAAGTCTGTTCTTGATTTGTGCTGGTTTGATTCAAATGTAAAGTTTTCATTTGAGTTTGTAGGTCTGTTACTGGACAGGGTTGGACTGGAGGATCTGCGGGGTGATATCGTCCGTTGTGAAAATCCTGGTTGTTATCTTGGTAATTATTTTCGTATACTTTAGCATCATATGCTTGAGAATCGATGATTATGCCATCTTCGAAATTTTGGTTATCTGTATAGCTTCCATAATAATTGTGAGGATTAGCGGTATAATCGTCATAAGAAATTTGAGGGTTAGCAGTATAACACTCCTCAGTTGTAAAATTTTGTTCGTCTTCGTAATTTTGATATGATTGATCGTTGTAATAATCTGGAGGTTGATTGTTGTTAAAATTTACATGATGCGTTCTTTGACTAAAGTTTGGTTGGTTAGTCGAGGGTCTTTGTTGAAAGGTATTTGGATTCGGTCTTATTACCGATGGTCTGTTTTGTTGGGATGTGGATGGTTGGTTCTGAGGGCTCTGATGAGAGAATTGTCTCTGAACATTTGAATTTGAGAAATTTTGAAAATTAGGTCTTTGAAAATTTGGGATTTGGTTGGAGTACGGGTTAGGTCTGAAATTCGTGTTTTGCTGTGGAGACTGAAATTGTCTTGCACGGCATTCATTAAATAGATGTCCTTGCTTCTTACAATAATTGCAAAACTTTTGTGTATTAGGATTACCTAATGGACGTCTAGGAATCGTTTGGGTGTTTGGGTTTTTGCTGGGAATACTTGCTCTCGAAAACTTTTGCGATTCAAAATACGATAATTGTAATTCACGTTTTATCCTATTTACCGCCTCTAACATTGTTAGCGGGTTTCCTGCCCTAACTATTTGTCCGAGTTTAGGATCTAGTCCTGTTAACAACGTATTTAGGGTCATAGTTTCTATCAATTCTGATTGTGCCGTTTTTGCTTGTGGATTTAATTGTTGTTTCTGCACTGCCGCATGCATTTTAGCGTTATGCGTTTGTAAACGCGATATGAAAGTTAAAGCTGTTTCGTTGGATTGCTGGTGAATTATTTGCAAGTCCTGTATTAATGCTGTTAAATCGCGCGAGTCACCAAAATGCGATTCTAACAAAGCTTTTACTTCGGGCCACGTATTTGGATTTCTAGAATTTACGTATTCTGAAGCTTTACCTCTTAATTTATTTTTTATATGCAAGGTTAGTAAAATCCTTTGGTTGTCCACAGCCATGCTTCTGGCATGTGTACAAGCATTTAGGAATGTTTGTAAAAATATTGGACTTCCGTCATACTCTGGTATTATCGAAAATATTTCTGAAAGCCTATAAGGTTCAACTTCCGCAACTTCATCTTCATGAGGTTGTTGAGCTTGGGCACCTTGTCTGCCTTCTGCCATTTTTGATTACTACTTGATTTGATTTTACTTTTAAAATATTTACTTAAGTCTGTTTCACTTATTGCTATACGAGGGTATATTTAAGAGTTTGGATTTTGCGATAATGGATATTAGAACGTACGTGACGAACGTATCACGTATTTCAATTACGAATAATTAAAATAGGTT
>CAXKVY010012735.1:0-27095 GCA_964058915.1 Tetropium fuscum | reverse complement strand
AGTTATAACTCGGCAAAGGTTAGCGATAGTAGTAGGTAGTAGAAATTCAAGATGGCGGATATGAGATGGAGATCAAAAACTTATTTGCTCCAATCCGTCTGAAATGTTGTTATCCTGAGGTTTTTGGAGTCCCCAATTATGATTTAGGGGTCGCATTGTTCCGGTCAAATATTGAACTGAATTTTAAAAAGTACGCCTTGGCTGGCCTCATACTATGAATTTTGTGTAATTTGGCGAGATGGACGTGAATAGTTTTAATCTGCCTAAGAGAAGGAACGCTCCGAAATCAAACGCGAAGCCGTGTTCGTTAGGCACAAGTAAGCTTCAAGCTGAAATAAGTAGAGTTAAGTAGAGTCAAATCTAGCCTTATTGAAGAACTAGACTGGACTAAATACAGAACTAGACTGTACAGGCAAACGACCATGCAGCAATGACTGCTCCTTACATCTGCTCCCGGATCCTGGACACTTACGACGGGAAGTGTTCGTCTTCTTCTCCAATGGTTTATTGCATCTGATACATATAGGTGACAATTATTGAAATTTCCAAAATTATCAATCCCACTTTAATGTATTTATGAATTGATTGTCCAGGATTTCTCTGCGTTATCCCGGCGAATTCCCTACTGTAACAATACCAGCTCGGACAATAACAATTTTTTCTTCCGTACTTAGATGCACTTTTTCCCGTTTTGTTTAATTTCAATTTTCTCTTAAATGATTCTTGATTCGGTTGGCAGGATCGAGATGTAATGACCATTCCTTACTTGTTACATTATTAAAGTAAAACACATATTTTTTCATACTTTTATCACATTTTATTTGATGCAGATATATACTGACTGAAGTGGACCCGGATTAGTCTCATATAATAATACTGTGTATACAGAAAGAAACGCCGTATACACTGTTCTAGTTGGTATTCGGGAAAACGTGCAATCTACCTTCAAGCACAAAGAACTCAGTACAACCATTGTATGATTATTATACGCTTGAACTTAAGTGTCAGTTACAGCACGCATGGAAGGAAGCAAGAGAAAATTTAGGTAAATCAAAGATAAATAGAAAGAAATACTTTGATAAAAAATGTAACATTTGTGAATATAAAATAGGTGACATGGTAATGTTAAAGAATGAAGCAGGTATCAAATTTGTACGTCCTTATTAAGGGACATTTAAGTAGTAGTAATGGAATTACCCAATATTATAATAGATATAGATAATAAGTTAGTTAACAGTGCATAAAAATAGAGCTAAAACTGTATCTCCGTGCTTCGCAGTGACGCCACTGTGTGACTGACCGTATGCCCATCGGCTACCAGTAAGCCGATGCGGCTACTGTGAGAATAAAGTGCTTCTAAAGCCGTACAGTTTAAAGTATATTATATGCAGGTCTGTGTGTGTTTGTGTATGTGTGTGTGGGTGTGTGTGCGTGCACGCGGTCGGGCGTGCGTGCGTGGTGCGTATGAATTACGGATAAATTAACTTAAAGCCAAAGAGTAATCACTGAATATTTCTGTCGTTAAACTAATGATTGTCTATGGAAACGTTATTTGTATTATTATAAAATTGCAATGCACACTGAGATAAAGATGTTTAGTGCAGTGAAAGATGTTTGAATATTCGTTGTAGGTGCTGCTATTCGTGGCATGACCTCAGCAATGTTTTCTAAGTTGAATAATAGTAGACGTATCTTTGGATATCCAGTGTGTCTACAGGGTGTTGGACAATCCCGTACCTATGCTCGGCGATCCAGCTGCGTACCTTGAGGGGGTGACAACCTTGAAGACAGGGTGTGGCGATTGGACCCTGGTATGTGATAATAGTGGTATCGATTCAGCTACGACAAATATATGTGGGATTGGCGATCCCTCTGCACATATATGTATTGTTGTTACCGTTTTCATATTTGCGTATGCTTGGCGATCCAGCTATGTCAATTATGTGTAGAGTTGGCTGTCACTCTGCACATATCTATATTGTTGTTACAGTCTTCACATTGGGATATGCTTGGCGATCCAGCTATGTGAATTATGTGTAGGGTCCAGCCCTCTGCACATATCCGTGGTGTTGCTAAAGTCTTCATATTGGCATATGTTTGGCGATCCAGCTATGTCAATTATTATTATGAGAAAAGTGTAAATGAATATACTATCATGGGAATTTATATTTCTTGACAATGAATCTCTTCTGTGATTTAATGCTGAATGTATGATGATTGTCTTCGATATCAGATAACTATTGTTAGTAATCGAGATACTCTCCTGGTGAGAATGCTGTTTATGTATTTAATTAAACCGGTTGGTCACTCCGTCTCTCTTCAACAACACACATTAGAAACACAATCTCACTACGAGAGCAACTGTTTTTGATGGATATTCTGATTACCTTACAACCAAATGCTGTGAACAGCAAAGAAGAGCTGTCAGAATAACCCCTTCTGCATTAATATCGTGTCTACCTAGAGGTTCAGCAATGGAAAGGTAATGAGATTAACTCTACTGACTGGAGATGGATACGAAAGAGAGACCTTAATACTAGTGTGTATAATTAGAAACCCTATTCCGTCAGAGTTGTTAACACTCATCTCGTGCAATTGTAAATTTAACTGTACTAATAGATGCGAATGTAGCAGATTTGGATTATAATGCTCTGTCTCGAGTACTATCTTGCATCAATTCTGAAGAAGGTATTGAAATTCCGTCTGATGGTGAAGATAATAATTTACATGGCTAGTGCCTATGCATAATTTTAGTATTGTTTTATTCAGTGTGGAATATGATTTTTCGAGATTCATTTTCAACTTTTGTAAACGAATAAACTTTCAGCAATATTTCATTTCTGGAATGTAATATCTTTAATTTTTTGTAACTGTTTCAAAATCGAAAAAATCTAGTGATGGTTGCTTATTGAATTTATGATCTTTCATTTTGCTCATCTAGATTTTTTACGTCGTAGCTCTCATTTATGACGTTTAGACAGATAAAGAAAGACGCACATGGTGTTGGTCTGTTTTTCAACAGTAAAAAATTAAATTTTTGTCTAAACAGCAGGTTATATAAAAAATTCTAAGAACAAAAAAAGTAGACAATTTTATGACAAAAATTTTTCATTTGAAACACTTTTTTATAATATAAGTGTGAAAATGGGTTTATATTCTATCCAATATGGCTGCCGTAACGCAACTTTATTTTTCTGGGACTTATAGTAACTTAGTCGAGTGGCTAAATACTATATGTATACCAAATCTCTTGCTTGTATTGTAATAGTTTTTTAAACTGATTTTGAAATTTTGGGCTAAAATGACTAGGCGAGATCCGGCTGTGATTGCATATTTTTTTTTACAGCAGATTATTTTAAAACGGAAAGATAAAATTAAAAATAAAACAGTTATAGACTCTTACTATACCCTTTATCTGTAGTGTAAATAAATCCTAGTTATAAACTTAAACTGTAATAACAAGATTTTGTGTCTTTGCTTTAGTGTTTTATCATCGGGTATGATCGGGTATGATGGCATACACGTCAGCCTATGATGGCATATTATATTTTAATAATGTGTCTTCGTTAAATAGGTATAGTGTTGGTATAGTGTGATGGCTCACTGTATCAACAGAAGTTATGGCATAGTGTGCCATCATGGACGGAACATTATTTATATCATACATATACACTGGTCTATTGATAAGGGTCAGACAGCATTTCTTCAAAATTTTAAAATTCTAGTTTTTCTATAACTTCAATTTACTTTTGTCATAGTATTTATCATATTTTTTAAGTAATACGGAGAAGAAAAAATAAAAATAAATATAGGAACGACAAAAATCACCACTTGATTGAAATTAATACAAATACGATAAAGTAATAAAAAAAACACCTAACTAAAATTTAAATAACACTAATATCTTGTAGGACCACCCCGAGTACGAATGAGAGCTGCCAAATTTGTTCAGTATTCTCTGACAGCTTCTCCTAAATGTTCAAGTCTGTCCAAAGGATGCTCGAGTGTGTTCAATTGCCTCGATATTTCTCCTCAAACATTTTCTATGCAGTTCATGTCTGGTGAACAGGCTGGCCACTCCATTCTGTCAGTACCGTGAAATTCCAGTCTTTCGTTGACAATGAGAACGGCGATTACGGACGTTATCATCTAAAAGTATGAAATTTTCGGCAATTGCTCCAGAAATTGGGACAATATTTGATTCAATCAATTTCTTGATAGCTAACAGCGGTCCTTGTAGCATTGTTTAAATCCACCAAGTCTGTGCATCCATTAAAATATATACAACCTCAAACAGAGATTGAGCCTCGAATAAAAACAGTTGCGTGAACGATAAATTGTTCATTATATCGTTATCATCGTTCCCCCCAAAACAAAATACGGCCATCAGAATTATATAAACGGAATCTGGACTCATCCATAAATAAACAATTTCTCCATTGTTGATGGCCCAAATAGAGATGTAGCTCGGCCCAACCTTGTCTACGTACTCGATTCTCCCTATTTAGAAGTGGATGTGTTGCACGCCTTCCTGCCCTTAAAGCGGTCATATGCACCCTTCTTCTAACCATCTAGATTGAAATTACTGCTTCAGTGCCATTAGACTTATTGATACGAGAGGCAGAAAAAGTTGGGTTTCGCTCAGAAATAATTTATAGGTATATGTCTTCGGCGCGGGGTGTTTCACGTTCTCACCCCCGCCATGATTGTATGCGGCTATAGCATTTATCACATAGCGATTCCAGGCTCGATTCACTACGTTTTGTGAAAAATATAAACGTATAGCCGCCTCACGTTGTGTCAACCCCTCGGTGACACAACGAATAATTTGTTGCAGTTGACAGGGTTGTCCTTGAGGCGTAACTGACACTGCCAATGCTTGTCACTTGTTACTTAGTAACACCATTGAATTGAAACAACTGCAACAAAACGCATACTTGTAAGTTGTCAGAACTTATTGTTACATTATTGATTTAGATGGATAAAAATGCTAAAATTAAAACAAAAAAACTTTGAACCTTGTTTTATATAGTGTAAATTTGGTAACAAAGCCACTATAATATTAATTTGCATATTCGTAAAACATCTTAATTTTTCCGAAAATTATGAAACATTTAATTTGATCCTTATCAATTGTTGACCAGTGTATATCCGAATCTAAATGCTTGTATAAACCACACCATACAAAAAAATTGAACAAACCTAAGGCTTGCAGCCACATGCCGATTTGAAGTTAGGATACCACTTTATCCGGTACCTCCGTACCTGTCCACGAAAACTTTTTCCTTTCTAGAACAAGTAATAGGATATTTACATACACCAAACTTTTTTTTTCAATCTAATAAATAAGTTTTACGGTTTATCTTTCGGAAAACAGTGACAATGACACGAGCCCGTTAAACATTGTATGGAAACTAACCAAATGAATTGTTGGTTGCATATTGCGCCATTCCTAGCTTCGTAAAATTGGAAAAAATGCCAGTGTGTCATCACAGCTGGATTTCCCCTATACTATTAAAATATGAAAATACATTTAAGAAAGTAATCAAACAAAACGTAATTCAATATATTATCCACATTAATGACTTCTAACTTTCACCCTTTAAATGATCATATTACAGTATTCCGAATTTTACAGATTCGAGGGGCAATGAGAAGTCAAACGATTCTTCCAATGCCTCAAGGAATGTCAGAGGTGTACATTGCCACTCAATCATTCCTAGAGACTGACGGAGAAGAAGTAAATTTAACATTGAAAACCTCACTTGAAAATGCTGTAATGAAATGGTCAACGATTTGCAATGATGTTTTAAGTCAGTCATCACTAATAGCCTTTGCGAACGGTGCGAATCCGACACCACGAAACGAAATAGACTTTTGGAAACATAGAAATAGAAATTTGGAATCGATATACGATCAACTCCTAGATCCTCGAGTCAGGAAGATGGGGGAATACTTAGAATTGACAAACAGTGCATATAATAACACTTTCAAGACATTATTCAAAAGCATAGTAGGGGCATTAGTTGAAGCAAGAGATATTTGCCTTTACTTAAAAACTGCGTCGGTAAACTTAAGCGGTATCGAGGATAACGAGTTTCTGGAAGCCGAAGACTACATTAAACCTCTTATTCACTGTATTGGACTAATATGGGCAAATTCCAAATATTATGCATGTAGTGACAAAATTGTCATTTTCCTTAAAATGATAGCGAACATGATAATAGAATCGGCCGATCGGTGTCTTGATCCCAGTAATATCTTCCAGGGGGATCCAGAGGAAATGTACGATAAGCTAAATAAAAGTATAGAGCTAATTAAAAAGTTCTTTGATAATTTTGAATACGTGAGGGAAAATTTGTCATCTTACTATAGACCTTCAGAAGAAGGAGAAGAAGTAGTTCAAAAACCGTGGTCTTTTCATATAAAAGTTGCCTTTAAGCGGCTAATAGATTTTTCAAATCGATTGGACTTGGTCAAGGGACTGTTGGGCACTCAAATAGAATTCAGCAAATTAGAAAAGGTAGAAATAGGAGGGCTTAAGGGTCGGTTATTATCACACAAATGCGAGGAAGTGCTTGAGGAGTTCATTAGAGCTTATATGGTATTTATTAACATCCAATATGAAATACTGGATATAAAGGACGACAGTATTTTTAGCGACACCGCTGCGTTTTATGAAAAGTGTGAAGATTTTGACAGGCGTTTGGCAGCTGTATTTGTGCAGGCCTTCGGAGACTGTTATAACTTGGAAAGCATTTTTAAATTTTTTAACGTTGCTGGTTCGCTGCTAAATAGACCTGTAATCGCCGCCGAAATGAAAGAAAAATATCCTAAAATCATCGATTTTTTTAATTTTGAATTAGATACTGTAAAGAAAATATACGATGAGGGCAAAAGCGGCGGAATACCTTTGGACAAGTACTATCCTAAAGTTGCTGGGGTCCTCCTATGGCTATATAAGCTAAGAAGTAGAATAGCTAAGCCAGCCGAAGATTTCAAGTTAATAGAAAACGAAATCGTGCATTCTGAAGACGCAACCCATGTATTCCTCTTAGTCGATGAAATGTTAAGTATACTCGACAATGAGCAAAGTACAGTTTTCAAGGAATGGTGTGATTACGTTCCGGGTCAAATTGAAACGAGTATGAACAAATTTCAGATAGTAAGGTTGTCTACTAATCTATTGGTATTGAACTTCGATGAGGAATTGGAAGAAATACTAAGAGAATTGAAGTATATGCATTCAATGAACATACAGAATGTCCCCGAGGTAGCTGTGAGGCTCTTTGAAAGGGCGGAAGAGTTATTCGATGCAAGAATAAAATTTAACCGCATCATTGAGTGGTACAATTACATTAAAACGGATACTACAGAACAAGAGTATAATTTGATTTTATACGAACTGTATAAAATAGATGAGAAGCTGGTGGAAGTGATCGAAAATAAGACTTGGGAAAGTAATGGTAAGTGCCGGATCGGCAAATAATTCTTAATTAGCAATCGTAATAGATAGGTGAAGGACTTTGGGGACATTAAGGTGTCAGTTTATAGAGTGCATATTGGTGAAAATAAAATATTTTTTATACATTTAAATGTGTAAAGGTCCTGGCACAGAATATATATCAATAATTATTTTCATAATTAATGCGGAAAGTGATACATTTAGCAGGAGTTAGGAGCAATATTTTTTCAGTGAGCGTGTCTAAAATTTTACTTTCCCGCACACATCATGTATTCAACATATTTTGCATACGGGAAAGTGAAGATTTCGAAAACAAAATCTGTGAGGTAAAGCGCATTTTCAGACAATCTCGTAGAAAATAGATATTTGTGTAACAAGTGCGAAAAGACGGCTGTCACGAGTCGTGATCGCCGTCCACACTGGCCACGGACTATTTTTTGTCCAGATCGCAGAAAATGGAGCTTTTCTATGCATGCGGAGGAAAGAGGGAAGTCGCCTATTCCAAACAACCGTACGCTTTTCCATTTTTGTAAGCTCTAGTGCGGAAAATAGATTTTCGCGCAAGGCTACACGGAAACCTCATGAAGCCGTGCGCGAAAGTCTATTTTCCACACTAGTGATTAAAAATCACGAGTGCACAGTTAAGTGCACGGTTCTCCGCAGACATGGGAAAGCGCCAATTTTGTGATACAAGTTGGACAAAAACTACATTTTACGTAGGTAGTACTAATATTTTGGGATAATCACGCTGTCGTTATGATGTAGCCACTAACAATAGAACTGTATCCGAATTTATATTTTGGCCCTTTTAAATATTCCGCATGGTGTGCCAATGGCTACAAATAAAAGCGCTAGAAATTATCAAAAATACACATAATGGCCCTGATATTTAAAACACATTTTTTTTATAGAATTACATGTAGAAATACATGTAAATTCTAATCGTGTGTTACGTTCTTATAATGAGCTTGGTCCAATACTAGTCCAGTCTGTGTATGGCAAATTGATCGATTTCACGCAAAAAATTATTACAGATACAGAGAACTTACGACCAACGAGAAGCGACAGCTTTGTCGGATCCTTTGATGTTTCGTGTACCTTTTTCACACGGCTGAATTGAATGATACGCAACCAAATACATAGAGAAAACAGAGGAATTTCTATGTACACTGAAAGAACGACCCCCAAATGCTATTTGGCATTTTTGGAAAACTTGCAATTTGTAAGCAAGGATTGCGAAAAGGCTGTACAAAACAGGAATGCGTTGCACAACCATGTGCAGAAATTGACTTGGTCAAAATTGTTCAAATACGGAAGCAGACACTGGGGATGACGACAGTCTATAAAGAAGAATCTGCTTATTGGTTTAGGCCCGATGGGGAAACTACTGAAAAAAACGCATCAGAAGTGTGGTGGTGTAGAAATGAGCTCAAAACGCTTTAGCTATCATACTAGAAAATCGCAACCCCTCTATTTGAGTGCTCATAGCTCGAAAACTACTGGACCAATCGGAATTAAATGTGGAAATTTATTTGTAGCAAATTTCACAAGGAATATTTTTATTGAGTATAAAATTTTTTAGATCGACGGATTTCAAGAAAAATACAAAAAAAACGAGTGAACGGTTGGTGTGGTTTTTCTGGATGTACTTTACAGTTTATAACTTTTTTTGATTTTAAAAAGTTACTTTGGCGCGTATAATCCCTAAATTGCAAAACATTATAATTTATTTTTTCTATTTATGCTAATAGGATTGGACTACATGGAATGTTGGTCATATATGACTGCTGTAATCTGACCTTGACAACTACACAACCAAGCTCACCCGCCTACTGAAAAGAGGGACATGCTTTTAACTTTTCTGTCGCTTCTCATTGGTCGCAAATTCTGGTATTTGATATACGTACAGATATACAACCAGATTTACCTAATTTTTTTTATAAACAACGACCAAAGTCGGAAAATCAGATTCCGGAATGCAGAATTTTCCATTTACGTTTTACAGAAAATTCAATTAAAAAATAAAGTAAATAAAGAAAAGTAAAATAAAAATAATAAATGAAACATTTTAGAAGTTAAAACAATAGAAAAGTTTTAAATATAAGTTGTAGGTATTAAAAAGACATTCAATTTTTCATACGCTAAAATCATATAAATAATCGAGATAATGGCTAAAAAGCCTCTCTTTTGCATTATTTTATAAATGTTAATAACTTTTGCGAGAATGGCCGTAAATGACATATAACACCTTGGTGCCGAGCACATTATAGGTCTTTAAAAGTGTGCAAAATTTGAGGCAGATCGCAATCATCCAATTTTGATGATCTTGTTTGCATTGTACAATTACTCTTCTATAGAATTTTACTACGTCATTTATTCTTTCACAAGTTCATGATTCTTTTACATATGGGGTGTTATTCTGGGGTGTTATTCTGACCATGCATGGTAATGCTAGGCAGCATAGTGCCATAATTGTACAACGATATCTTGCCGAAATTGATATTCCCACAATGCGTTGCCCAGCCCGAAGCCCGGAACTTAATCCACTAGAACATCTCTGGGACATTATGGGCAAACGGTTGAGAGAATTTCCTCGTCATCCAATTAATCAACTAATTTGAACAAAGTCTACATCAAATTTGGGAAAATATCGACCAAGGTGGAATTTGAAACTTAATTTTCAGTATGAGGCGTAGGTGTGAGGCAGTGATTTGTGCAAGAGGAGGGAACACTGAATATTAGTTAATGTTAAGTGTTGAGTATGTTAAGTTTTGTGTATATGTTAAGAGTTGAGTATGTTAAGTTTTGAGTATGTTAAGAGTATGTTAAGTTTAAGTTTTAATTTATTGAGTTATCAATAAAAAGTTAATAAAAACAAGCAGTGCTATTAAAAATGTGTATCTCCTTCAATCAATGATATGAGAAGGTGAATCAAAAAAGGGAATGTTAAGAACAGATAAGGCTATAGTTTGAGTCTTATTGTGATCTGTTAATAATGCAACTGTTATTCGCACGGTGTTATGAAAATCTTCGAAAAATCCAATATCAGAATAACACCCCGTATGTAAGAGAAACTTGTACAATACAAAAAGATCATCAAAATTGGATGATTGGTTCGGAAAATATCTGACATCATAATTATGATAAATTTATGGTGGTGCCCTAATTTCTTTCGTCATTACATGAATTTCTATATATATATATATATATATATATATATATATATATATATATATATATATATATATATATATATATATATATATATATATATATATATATATATATATATATATATATATATATATATATATATATATATATATATATATATATATATATATATATATATATATATATATATATATATATATATATATATATATATATATATATATATATATATATATATATATATATATATATATAGAAATTCATGTAATTTAAGTGGTTTAAAGTGGCTTTTATAGCATTTTACAATTTCATTTCGCGGTTGCCAGACAGTCATGTGAACAAAATAGGTACCACTTCAGACTTAATAGGGTAGATTGCATTAATGGTAATTGCAGATGGGAGACATGGAAAAGTCTAGTATGGATCTTGCACGAATGGGCCACTCATATAATATACTATAGCTTTGTTCCAACTGATTATTACAAGTTACTGACGCGTTATATTATATTATCACTCACAAGTTAGAAACCAAATCAGAGCCGCGCCTGAATTAAATAATATGCAAAAATATAATTGAAAAATATGAAACAGTATCTAATTTAAAAGATAATTTTATACCTCCAGTAACTCAATGTTGCTAGTTGCTAATTAGCCCAGACATATTAGGGTTTGACGCTAAAAAAAATTATGTAAATCTGAAAATTGGTAGAAATATTCTATTTAGTGTACAACATGAACAACATACCAAAAGTCCTAAGCCGTCCTATGCCGGCTTCATGATGAAAAAAGGTATTGGCGGGTATTAGCCCAGGAGTTTTAGGTTTTAACCCGAAAGTAATTATTGTAAAGTTCAAAATTTGCATATATGTTCTACTTGATGTGGTGAACAACATATAAAAATTCCCCAACCTTCCCGTGCCGGCTTCCTGGAATTCGAGGGTGTGGAAATCCCAGATCCTGGAGAAGCGTTTATATGAACTGGAACAAGCGTAGCGTAAGAACTGTTTGGCTTACATCATTCGGGATGCTACCAAATGAAACTAGATTAAATTTGCTATCTTTTGAACCCTTAACAGTTGCTATATCTTAAATTCCGATGACACAGGAAACAGAAAAACCGTGGGATGTAAAAAAAAATCAACACTTTTTCTTGTATGTGACGTGGGCGACTTTAGGAAGAAGATATCCAATAGGTGACCGAAGGAAATGTGACCGAATGGTTTGAACGCCAGGAGACGCGAGGACTTCAGTCTTGCGTTCAGTCTTGAGTTCGAACAAAAAGCGGCCGTATCTCCGATTATATAAGTCGTACGGGAAAGTAAATATATCAGTGAAAAGCATATTTTATGCCCTATAACGTTAGTCACTTTTCGTGATCATTTACCTAAAGTCGTTTACGTCGCATGTCCACTGGTTCTTCGGATAAATTTTTAATATGACGTGAGGGGTCCTAGAAAAGCATAACTTAAAATTGTCACCAATTACCCACCTATGTGCATTTTCCGCCATGTTGAAAAAAGGGTTAAATTCAGTTTTTTTACAATAACTCGGTTCTCCGTTGAGATACAATAACTTAGAATGTATACTTTTTTTGGTGCTTTTTTTTGCGGTCTATAATTAAGGTCTCTTATATGTTTTACCTATCGTTCATCGTTATTGAGATATCGATCGAAAAGGTCAAAATTTAAGGTAGTGAAATTTGTTTTTTGCTATTTTGTCTTTTCTCGCCATAGATTTCGGAAAAATGTGAAACCTTTACAGCATGTTTATACCTATAATTTCCTTTTTTTATTTCTTCCCTTCGACCAAATTTACGATCCCTAGCGCGCCGCAAAGTCGGTAAGTCCGTGCCCCGTTTCGATTTAGCCGCTCGCACGGTTGTATGCACACGTCAAAACGGATGAAAGTTTGTTCGGGGAATTATTGGCATACAAAATAAATAAATAAACCAGACACATTATGAAACAAACATGGAATTTATTGAACACATAATTTTTTGTGTAGCCAAAAATATAATTAATGTTTTGGTACCTTCGAGACCGATATTATTTGTTAAAATCAGCACCTCGGGATTTAATACGTTGATTTAATTACTTCAAATAATCACAAAATATTAAATTATACTTAAAACTAATCGCGCGATCGCCAGCCGGCCGACAAAACCAACCGATTTGATTTCTTGTCGCATTTTTTATTTCGTGTTTATATTTTCTTTTCAATTTTACTTTTCAATCTTATTATTAGTAGATTGTTATTATCTGGTATTAATTAATATTATTATTATTGCAATGAATTGCAATGCATATATATGCAATATGCAATATGCAATATTGCAATGAATTGCAATGAAAACCATATTCGGTTGGATCATTTCTGGCAAAATAAATGCTTCCGCACCAGCTGTTATAGATTCATTACATGTTTCTGTTGATACCGGATCTGGATTAAAGAAATTTTGGGAACTAGAAAATGTACCCACTAAAATAATTTCTTCTCCAGATGACTTCTCCAATGTGAACAAATCTTTATTAACACTCACACTCGCGATAAGTCAGGTAGATTTATGGTATCATTACCTTTTCGAGAAACAATCCCTGTATTAGGCGAATCTTTTCAATCCGCACTGCGGCGATTTTTTTCCTTAGAATACCGCTTAAGTAAAGACTATTACTTGCAAAACTAATATACAAAATTTATGCAAGATTATCTGGATTCTAGACATATGTCTTTATTAAGTTCTCTTTCTGGCAACAACCTATCTCATAATAATTGTTATTACATCCCACTGAATGGATTTACAGGTAACAACTACACAGAGAACTAATATTCCTACCTGTATTGAATTACACCTGCAAATCCGATAAGATTGCTATGGTCATTCACCAACACCTCCACCAGGTGTAGACTAGTTTCGAGCTGTTTGGCTCTCATCAGTACACCGTAGGTAGAGGAATTAATGAATGACCAAAACTATCAAAACAGTCAAGCAGACTAAGCAGTAGTGTGCAAGCGAGGGATACCAGACCCCTCTAGCGGTCAGTTGCTACTACTCATCAGACATTACTAAGTAAAGTCTTTGACAAGCAGCGTCCTGCAATGCAGGCACACTTAGAGCAGCGACCCTAGCCAAAAGTAGGCTAAACAACATACTGAATGGATTTACAGGTAACAACTACACAGAGAACTAATATTCCTACCTGTATTGAATTACACCTGCAAATCCGATAAGATAGCTATGGTCATTCACCAACACCTCTACCAGGTGTAGACTAGTTTCGAGCTGTTTGGCTCTCATCAGTACACCGTAGGTAGAGGAATTAATGAATGACCAAAATTATCAAAACAGTCAAGCAGTTAAACAGTTACATCCCACATCATGCTATATTGAAACCACAAAGCACTACAACTAAATTACGTGTTGTCTTCGATGCTTCAGCGCAGTCGTCTAATAATGTCTCTTTAAACGATACACTGTTAAAGGGACCTAAGATATGATACAATGTCTTCAGCAAGACATTGTATCATTACTTTTACGCTTTCGAATTCATTATGTGGTACTTATAGCAGACATAAAACAGATGTATCGCCAGATTTCTGTTTTACCTAACCATAGATCTTATCAACGTATATTATGGCGCTTCTCCTCCAAAACTCCAATACAGGAATTTGAATTAAATACCGTTACTTATGGAGTATCCTCTGCTCCGTATCTTGCTATACGGTGTCTCTTACAATTAGCAAAAGACGAAGAACGCAATTTTCCTGAAGCCTCGAAAGTGTTACTTGCTGACACCTATGTTGATGATGTCGTGACAGGCTGTTCATCTGCCAGAGAAGCAATCACTTTATATTCTCAACTTTTAGAACTTTTGAAATGTGGAGGATTTCAACTCAGAAAATGGTCCAGCAATGACCCCATAGTATTAAATTCCATACCTCCATCTCTACGCCAATCAAATTGTCAATCATTTGATACTTCTGACTCCTTTCAAAAAATACTAGGTTTAAATTGGAATCCAAATTCTGACTGTTTTACTTATGAAGTAAAATCTGGTCATCATTCTTGCACAAAAAGAAGCATTTTTTCTGATATTGCTCGTACATTTGACCCACTTGGATTTTTAGCACCGCTTAATCTCTTTTCCAAGCATTTAATTCAGATACTTTGGACATAAGGATTATCTTGGGATGACACACCCTCCACAGATATCTGTCTCCGGTGGTCACAATATAAACATGAACTACCATGTCTCTCCTAATTTCAATTACCTCGCCGTCTTTTAAAAGACAATAATTATAAAATTTGTGAACTTCACGGATTTTGTGATGCGTCCACAATTGGATACGCTGCTGTTATCTATTTCCGTTTTATTCAAAATAATGGAACTATCCATACATCATTTGTGTGTGCTAAATCGAAAGTAGCACCATTAAAACGTGTTACAATTCCACGGCTTGAGCTATGTGCTGCTCTTTTACTATCAAACTTAATTGCTTTCGTACTTCAATCTTACTCCAATATTTTACACGTTGATCAAGTCTTCGCGTGGTCTGACTCCACTGTTACATTAACCTGGATCAAGTCCTCTCCACATCAGTGGAAGACATTTATTGGCAATCGAGTAGCACAGATTCATGAGAAAACATCCCCTCAAATTTGGCATCATATCTATGGCTCTGATAACCCCGCCGATTGTGGCTCACGAGGTCTTCCAAAAGAACTTACGACTACTTCTAAATGGTGGACAGGTCCGCATTGGCTTTCCTCTTCCTCCGATTATTGCCCCTCAATACATCTACTGTTTTATCTTCTGCAATAGATTTGGAAGCACAAATTACATCACTTAATGTCACAGCTATGCCTGATTTTGTGTCTTACATTTTGTCACGCTTTTCTTCTTTGGGTAAAGCTCAAGGAAGCATCGCATATATACTTCGTTTTGTTGGATATTTGAAAGATAAACACAAATCTGTCCGTGGTCCATTGGTACAGATAGAGCTACATAATACATTACTAATGATTATTAGAAATATTCAGCAAACAGTTTTTGCTACTGAAATAAAACAAATTCGCTCAAATAAACCATGCTCTAAGTAGATACGCAAGCTGACTCCTTTCCTTGATCAAGATGGTACTCTCAGGGTGGGCGGAATATTGCGAAATTCCCAGGAATCCTTTGAGGTCAAACATCCCATTTTGTTACCAAGTAATCATCGATTTACTAATCTCCTTATTCAACAATATCATAATAAATATATGTATCCTGGTGCAACGGCTCTTCATGCTTTATTAGCGCAACAATTTTTAATCCTGTCAGCAAAACGGTCAATTAACCGATACATATATCAATGCCATAAGTGTTCTCGACATAATCCTAAATTCTATACTCCGCTTATGAGCGACTTGCTGACCAATCGAGTCTCTGAAGTGAAACCATTCCTTCAAACAGGAGTGGATTTCGCTGGTCCGTTTACTATTAGCTTTGGAAGACGTCGTTGTGGTAAAACTCAGAAAGCTTATTTGTGTTTATTTGTATGTCTCGCTATAAAGGCTCTCCATCTGGAACTGGTTTCTGACCTCTCTTCGGATGCGTTCATTGCAGCATTGCGTCGGTTTATGGCTCGACGTGGACAGTGTTCGCATTTATACAGCGATAATGGCACTAACTTTGTCGGTGCTAACCGTCAATTGATAGCAATTGCTGAAAAGGCTGCTGGAACTCTCGAAATTCATTAGCAATTCAATCCCCCACACCCTCCGCATTTCGGCGGTTTGTGGGAAGCGGGAGTTAAAGCTGTAAAGCATCACATTATTCGCGTAGTTGGTGATCAAATATTAACATATGAGGAATTAAATACCGTCTTCCACCAGGTGGAAGCAATTTTGAACTCACGTCCCTTATGCCCACTTAGTAATGATCCCAATGATCTTCAGGCCTTGACTCATTTTCCTTGAGTCATTTTCTAACCTTTTCATCATTAACCGCACCTCCCGATAAGGATGTTTCTTCTGTACCTTTGAATCGTCTATCTAGATGGCAGTTACTTCAGCAAATGCAACAGAGCTTTTGGAAACGTTGGCACAATGAATATCTTCATACTTTACAACAACGCTGCAAATGGACCGATTCAGTTACATCTCCCTCTATTGATACAATAGTCCTTATCTAACAGGATAATGTTCCTCCCTTATCGTGGCAGTTAGGACGGATTGTTAAGTTACATCCAGGGTCAGATGGTCAGATTCGCGTTGTAACGGTGCGTACATCAAACGGCCTTATAACGCGACCTCTTGTGAAGTTGTGCTAAAATTCATCAAGTAAAATTAGTACACCGCGGTCGAAAATATTTGCAATAATTACAATTCGTCACTGTTCCTCATTTTTACCTGTGTTTCACTACTACTACTGAAGAAGTAAGAAGAAACTGGGCCCAGCTAATTTCAGCATAATATCTACCAAATAAGGTATTTATCATTCATTTTTACCGCTTGTCAGTTGATAGACTGACTGGTCCTTCACCCTAATCCCTAATCCCTTATATTCCTATAATCCTTAAATTACCACACATGTTTTGGTTACCCCCCCCTTTTTATATTTTTCGTCGTTTCGATGGTCCTGGCTGAAGAAGTTCTTCCTAGGTTAACTCTTCGAGTTGTGGAGACTCTCGAACTGCAGGAAATGATGCTGCAATGATCTAAATATCATCATCATCATCGTCATCGACGATTGAAATAGCAAATTCATCGTCACGTCCAGACAAGTACCGCAGAACATTTATTTTCTTTCATTGATGTTTCGTGCACACAATGATTTTTTCCCGTCTATGCACTGGCAATTTAGATTCCACGCAAAATGCTTCATCACAAAATAACCATAGATTTTTAAAATCAAAAGTCGGTATGAGCTGAGGTTGTTCTTCGGGTTCTGGTTCTTCCCATGCAGATTCACTTCGTCGAGAGGTAAACGGTAAACGAGATTCACTTCGTCGAGGATATTTTTTGCACTCACTGAATCAATACTTTGTAACAAGTTTTGATACTCCACACATCCTCTTTTCACGCTCGCCGCTAAGATAGTGAACAGCTCTCTTTTTAGCCACATAATATGTCAGTAATCAGAGGTTTTTTGCAAATGAAACAATCGCCCATGTTCATGAAATTTATAAAACACGTACGATCGCTCCAAGAGACTCAAGACAACTGACTGCAATGCTACGAAATGAAAAAAGAGCAGATGTTCCGACACGAATACGAAAAAACGGTATTTTATACCTGACTCCTCAAATTCCAACGGTCTCTCTATTAGGTATTCCAACGATCTGTCAAAGTTTTTTTCAATATGGCGGTTGAGGGCAAATTTATATTTATTTAAATTTATTTATTTTTAATTTAAAACTTTTGTTCACTTCATTACCGGTGAAACTGGCAAAATCGTCTAAAGTATATTCAAGTTCCAAATTCCAATCATATAAACAATGAACACCGCGTGGTCAGCGCAGTGCATGTTTCCTATTGAAGTAGCGGCTTCTCCGGGTCGTAGTGCATTCTTCCCATTGGAAGAGCGGACATGCTAGGTGCGTGCGTTTGTTTATTTCGTTGGCAGATGGAACTTGGAATATACTTTAGTAGGTAATGTATTTTTGATGACATTTCATGTTTATATAACATTCCGAGTTTGAATCAAAGCGGTTGATAAATAAAAGAAAATAAGGCGGACGATCCAAGTTTGATTTACACCCGGTATGTTGTGGATTAAATGTAGAGTGGAATTGCTTAGAGAATATGACATCGTCGTCGGCCTACCAGTGCCATGTAAATTAATTTGTATGGATATGTATAGATAGGTAGCGATCGACTGGCGATCGACTAGCGAATGACTGGATTAGAAGGATATAAGCCAAACGGTTCTTACGCTACGCTTGTTTCAGTACATATGAACGTTTCTCCAGGATTTTAGGACTTGAGGAGGTGTGCACGGGAGGCTTGGGGAATTTTTTTATATGTTGTTCAGCATATCAAGTTGAACACACATGTAAATTTTCAGATTTACAATAATTACTTCCAGGTTAAAATTTCTGGGCTAATACCCGCCAACGTCTTTTTAAATCATGAAGCCGGCATAGGCCGGCTTAGGACTTTTGTTATGTTGTTCAGTACACTAAATAGAATATTTCTACCAATTTTCAGATTTACATTTTTTTAGGGTTTTAGGGTCTGAAATTTAATCTAATATGTCTGGGCTAAATACCTTGACGACCTGTTTACTTACTATGTCATATTTTATTACAGATACAGAAGTAGTAAATGACATATTTGAAACTGTAAGAGAAGTAATCGACAGGGTAAAGCTAGCGCAAGAAAATGTGAGAGCGTTGCAGGCGAGTATTAAGTCGTGGGCAACACAGCCCCTATTTGAAAGGAAAGATGGAAAGAAAGAGAATTTGCTAAGTATAGACGACAGACAGGAGAGGTTACAACGAAGAATGGATCAAATAATTGTTTGTTCAGCTGAACTTGAAAGAATAGAAGAGGAAAACTACTTCTTATTCTTTAATGAACCAATGAAGAAAGAAGAACCAGAGGAACCAGTGGAGGTCGTTGAACCAGTTGTATCTCCGGAATCGGACAAGAAGGAAAAGAGAGACAAAGGTAAAAAGGAGAAAGAGAAGGAGGCGGGGAAGGATAAAAAAGGCAAGGGAAAGAAAAAAGAGAAGACAGCAGAAGAAATTGCCCAAGAAGAGGCAGAAATAGCATTAAGGATTGCCGAAGAAGAGCGTCTTCAGGAAAAAAAAGATTTGTGGATTCCATACCTAAAGAATTTGGACAACGAAATTAAAGAATTGATACTTTTGGCAATTGATGCTAGTCTGTATCTGTTTCTAAGAGAAATGGGAGATGTGCAACCAATAACACCATTCTTCGAATTAGTCATGGAACTTCATGAACCTGACATTGTCTTCATACCATCTGCTGAGCAAGAAGATACTGTAAATTTTCTCTCGTTCGTTGTTAGTTTGCTTGAAGATATCTATTCTATGGGAACCATAATGATTAGAGTAGACCCCGATGAAAAAGAAACTAGTTTTTATGTAGTAGCCAAACAAGACACGGATATAGAACTAAAAAGTCAGGACATTCGAGCACGCATTTCTATAGCCATGCAACAAGCTCTAGAATTTACTAAAGAATTCGATGATTACGTTTTACTTTGGGTCGAAGATAGGCAGGAATTCTTGCGGCAGTTTCTAGCTTACGGTAGATTATTGACACTAGAGGAACTGGACCTGCTAAGAGATGAAGCAGGACCAGGAATAAAGGAGTCACCTCCAACGGTGCCTCAATTTAAGGAACAAATTGATCACTATGAAGAGTTGTATAAGCAAGTAGAAAAGATTGCATTAGAACATATTCTGATGGATGGTTGGCTAAGATTGGATATAAAACCATTGCGGCAAGCCATACTCAATACGATTTGCAAATGGGGTAATCTATTCAAGCAGCATCTTTTTAATCGTGTCATTAATAGTTTAGATGAACTGGAGAACTTTATTGCCGAATCTATAGCAGTTATGCAGATTCCATTAGCAGAGGATGATTACGAAGGGCTGTTAAACGTTATGGGGTACCTGTTTAAAGTAAAGGAGAGACAGCTGGAAACGGATGCCATGTTCGACCCGTTAAAAGAAATAATGGAACTTCTTAAAGACTACGGAGTAGAATTTCCAGAGGAGATATATGTACAACTTCAAGAAATTCCAGATCGATGGGGACAATGCAAAAAGGTAACAATGTTAAGATGGCAATTTCTAGCAAGGTGGCTCCACCAACAAATTATTTTAAATATGCTAATAAATGTAAGGGAACTAAATTGGTTATCCAACGAAAAGTTACTTTTAGAACAAAACGGTTATTTGAAACATGTCATCCGGAAATGTTAAGTGTTCTAAAGGTATCAACATTCATATCTCGAAATGGTAATATTTAAATGAATCATATTTGAAAATCCTCAGAATTCACCGGCATGACAAACTGAAAATTATTTATATACTCGATGACAGTTTAGATATGAAAATGCGTCTATAACTCTGGACACTCTGTAATAGATGGCGCTTGCCTCATTTAGTCCAGATTCTTATTCCGCCCGTCCACACTTGATTTTGAAGTGGATCGAGTGCAGGGTCCTTTAACGTACTAGGGTTATCTCTCTTCAGGAATTGCGTGTCATTGGGTGTGCGCTATAACGTCAGCTGGAGGCCTCTAAACCATGCCTTCCAGTAAATTTCAAATTTACATGTATTTTGAGCGTCCGATTCTTACCTATTTTTGATTTTCAACCGATTTCAAAAAAGGAGGAGGTTCTCAATTCGATTGTATGTTTTTTTTTGTATGTTCGCTACCTCAGAACCTCGTCAATTATAAATCAATATTAAAAATTCTTTTTTTATTAGAAAAGAGCATCCCATTTTATTGGCATTGGATCTTGGATTGCAAAGATATACCGGGGAACTCACCAGATATATCAGAATGAATGGTGAATGCCCCGGTCACAACCCTAATTTATAGATATTTCAATTAATTAAAAAATATTTTCTATCAGACCAAATTGTGAATCTGAAAACCATTCTGTACAAACGTATAAGGAAGTAATAAAGGTATAGGCTGTCACCGACTCCAAAAATAATTGTATAATAAATGATTGGCCTAACAAATTTATTGTATTCTAAGTAGTAATAGTAGTAGAATAACGTAACTATTTTTTACCTTTTAGTGCATTTTTTAGAATAGATTTTATTCAAGTCGGTTTTGTTTATTTGTTAAAAATATTTTTTTCAGGTAGAATAAAATATTTGGCTCGTTTGCGACCAAATTATTTTACCTCAAGTTGAGTATAAAAGATACCTCAATAAAACATTTTCTTTTTCAGAAATGTAAATCATTTAAACCGCATTCCAAATACACACCTCAATTCGGTTCCCTGTCACATAAGGCGTTTTTATAATAAAGCGCCGCAAATGCAAAAAAATATGTTGCAATATATTGATATATAAACTACACCTGTAAACTTTCGTGGCACGAAATCTGTTAGCCACAAAGCATGCTGTCAGCTAACAGTACTTATAATAATGAGATAGAGCGGTGCGGGACTTTTAGAATGAGATGGATTGGGGCCCTCTAATCGTCTGGTCATTAGAGGGCCCCAATCCATCTCATCCAGTAATGATCAGCTGATTATTGTTTTGTTTATCAAGAAGATACATAATATAATAGGAGTGTATTGATTCGTTTTATGTGCCTTTGTTACGCCACTGGGTTCGTATAATAAGTGGTACTATCCAGAATCCAGATACACTTTTAATCTAAGCATATTAATAAAAATGAGGGAAAGTGTCATCATAGTTGTAATTTTCTCACCCATTATGTTCTTTGGGTCGCTAAACACGACTCTGAACTTTGCTGACAGAAATTTGGCCCGAAACCCCTTTTTTGGGAAAAAAATTGGCACCTTTAGTTTTCTTGACTATATCTAAAATTTAAACTATTTAAACATTCTATTAAATTAAAAGTAGATAAAATTTCCTACATTTTTGATGTATTTGATTTATTTCTGTGGCCGATCGTTCCGCCACTAGAGCGCGTTGGAATATGGTCAAAATCCAAAAATGTGACGAAAATGCGATTTATGGCACTTAGA
This sequence comes from Tetropium fuscum, assembly GCA_964058915.1. Lineage (NCBI taxonomy): Eukaryota > Metazoa > Arthropoda > Insecta > Coleoptera > Cerambycidae > Tetropium > Tetropium fuscum. Next base: position 4,763 of record CAXKVY010012735.1, on the reverse strand, counting down.
TACAACCTTAGATACAACCCATGTTGACCATGTTGTATGCATTCGCAGTTTTTAAAATGCAGAAAATATTCCAGACAATTGAAATAAATAAACTTATAATTACACCACAAATTCATACATGAAAAGTACGAGCCTAAGGAATAGGGAAATTTATAAAAAAAAATAGAATAAATATGATTACAGTAAATGTGTACAGTATATAAATAACTAGAACCAGTAGTAGTTAACAACTATTAACAACAATTAGTAGTTAACAACTGTTAACAACTATTAGCTGGCGGCTTCATGTTATTGTATAGCTTCAGGTAGGTCCCAGTTTGCTGAAACATGCAAATAGTATTATGAATTCATTGAGTGATAGTGGTAAGGACCTTTGGTATCAGGGAAAACGTCATCCTCGTCTTCAATCATTACCCTGGTTTGCTTATCTTGTAGCCTTTTCTTCTTTCTAAGAGGAACAGTCACGGACATCTGTAAAGAACATATAGGATGGAAATAGTAGATTACTAAAGTTATTGGTATGTTATATTAATATAAGGAAATTATAACCCAAGTGATTTCTCTCTGTCCGAGTCTTCGCTTTCATCGACACTCTGACACGTTCCCACAGGAAAAAAGTACAGAAACACTGAAAATTCCCTACCACCACACTTTGTGTTAAATCGGTTTGAGTGCTAAATTGGCATCAACAATGAATTAAGTGTAATAATATAATTGAAGAAACAGTTCCACAAGCGCCAACCGAAGTACCTGTTAACAACATTCAAATACTTTCGATATAACATAATTCATTTGGTAACTACCCTAGTGCCAGCTTAGAAATCACTTGGGCCGAATGAGTTTCAGTTACCTTGTTATTTCTGTTTTCGTTAAATATGTAATTTATAATGGAATATGTTCCAAATATATGTGTATAACATAATTAAGAAAAAAGTTCAAAGGTCTTTTACCATTTTTATATGAAGAAAATTCAAACCTTTGGCGAAAAGACCTGATTCTGGTCTCGTAGTGCAATATAACCCAATACCAGAGATTTTTTGCTATGCTCGATAAGAAGTAGAGTAGAGACGTATCTATATTTGAATAGGTAATCTTAATCAACAAACAGTATATAAATCAATTAATTCATCTAATACTTATATGCACTTTGGACGAGCAACTTAACCTAGCTTTTTACATGAACACACCCTATCGCAGAGTTTTGGAATTACAAAATATCTGTTTTAAAATGTCGTTTGGGGCCACACCACCTGTTGATTTAATAGGGTACAACTTTCCATCGTCTTTTTTCCATCCCCAATTGGTGGTATCAATATCTCGGCCAAGCCATTCTTGCACCTTAAAGAAAAAAAATAGGTAGTTTATTTTTCAAAATAATTTTAAATTATTTTTTTATCTGAAAGTAAACTCTTAAAATATGCTCCTTTTGCCTGCTCTACTTTTATTCCGGTTTTTGTGAAATAACGGCGAAGCATTTGTATTAAATTGTGCATATTTTGGTCCCTTGCAAGAAAATTCTCCTGGCTAACTTCCGGAGCCGTAGTTTCATCGAATGTGAACTGTGGTGATTGGTTTTTCCTGGAACGTCGTACCCTAGTACCTTCGGTAGTTTTTGTTCCATATCATTCGAAAAGAGGAAATAGCAAAAAACAAATTTCACTACCTCCATCTTTGACTTTTTTTATAGATATCTCCATAACCATGAAAAATACGTAAAAAATAGGACCTAAATTGTAGAGCGTGAAAAAAGCGACAAAGAAGTATTCAATCAAAATTATCGTTTCTCAACGGAAAACCGAGTTATTGAAAAAAAAACTGAATTTAACCCTTTTTCAAGATGGCGGAAAATGCACATAGGAAATCTTGATAGACAATCTGAAGTTGAGCTTTTCTAGCCCCCCTCCCCACTTCATATCAAAAATTTAGCCTTCTCGGTTCATTTGCATTTCTAACCCGTTTTTTCCGACGTAATGACTGGGTTAATAGAAATTTTCGGAATTTATGTGATATGAATGCCAAAAAAAACTGATGGCATAATCTCCGTCTTAATAAAAAAACCTGAAATGTGATGGGGTATGCACAATAATAATTATTAATAACGTTATTGTTCTAGGTTGCGGCTACTACTAAACAAACCGTAGCACCTCTCCAAGCGATGCAAGTAAATGCCATAAAGCGCCGCATAAATCTCTTCGAAATTCGGCAGGCCATGTTTAGGGATCAATTTAAAAAGTTAGCTATCTTCCAATGGACCTGCAGGAATGCTTATACTGTGATGGATAAAGCTAACCGGGAGCTCACTGACTTGGAAACAGAGTTGATCAAATTACAGGGACAAGTTAATCTCTTTGAACTGGTTTTGCCAGAATTCAAACCAATGAGGCAAGCAAGGAAAGAAATTAAGCAAATTAAGCAACTTTGGGACTATGCTAATGTTGTAAGGTCTTGTATGGACGAATGGAAAACCACGCCATGGAAGAAGATTGACGTGGAAAATATGGAGATGGAGTGTAAGAAGTTTGGCAAGGAAATTCGACAAATGGACAAAGAAATAAAGGGATGGGATGTGTATATTCAATTAGAAGGGTCTATAAAGAATATGTTAACATCATTGAGAGCCGTTACTGAGCTCCAGAATCCAGCAATTAGGGATAGGCATTGGACAGAACTCATGAAAGCTACGAAGGTACGCAACAATCGTCATTATATTATATTACATTTCTCCAAGCAATTAACGCACTACCAAAAAATTACCAAATGATTGAAGTTAATTTTTGTCTAGACCTCTTGTCCGATTTCGATTATATTTTTTCTATGATGGCCCCTTTATTCAAGAATGTGAATATTCTATAGTTTTCTTTAAAGAAATTTTGTTTTATTAATTACAGGGTGTAACAATTGCGACGTGTTTTTTTCCATGTGGTGATCAACTTATTGTTTCTTAACATTCACTTTTTTCATTTAGTTAATTATCTTCATTAGTACCAGAAATACACAATTTTATAGCGTAACATGTTTTTATTCATTTCAACAGAAATACAGAAGTAAGTAGCATTTAATGGAAAAAAGAGGACGAGTGGATTAAATGTCAAAAAGCATTTGGAAGGAGTGTGTTAATCGTGGTAATACCGTATTTTTTCCAATATTTTTTTCAATACGGATGTGAAGTACGAAATATTAGTGGTGAAAAATGTGCTCAAGCATTAATATTGGTTAAACTAGGTTGGAATTTCCTAAAAATTTTACAGCGATTTATAGAGGCATACAACTGTTTCAGGAGATATACAAATATATAGAGAGACTTGTCATGTTCGCAGACCGGGACAAGGAAGAAATCGAGTAACAACCCCAATTAATGACCGATATTTGACACACAACTGTGCGACAATGTTTTGTAACAGCGTGAAGTTTGCAACTACAGCTTCAAGAAGTAAGTGGTTCCTCACAAATTAGTGGGGAAACCATTATATAGCGACTTAGAGCATGTAATTTGAGTCTACGAGTTGCTGCTCGCGGACCAGCTTTAAATAGAAATCACCGGAGGGCTAGGCTAAATTTTGCCACAGAACATGTTAATTTGACCGTGGCCCATTGGGAATGTATGTTATTTACGGAAGAGTCCAATTCCGTCTTTATAATAATGATAGACGTGTCCGTGTATACAGAACGGTATATATGCTCAATACGAGATCTCCAATACAACATTATTTGGAGACGGATCTGTGATGGTGTAGGCAGGAATTTCCTTGGCCGATCGCATGGAACTGTACGGTACATACAGGACATTTTAGACAACCCTGTGGTTCCATATGCACCATATTATATAGGGATAGGCTTTATGTTGATGCAGGATAATGCAAGACCGCATGTTGCTCGAATTGTGCAAAATTATATGACAGAAGTCGGAATCGACACATGGCATGATCAGCTAATTAAATACCCCGGACTTAAATACAATGGAAAACCTCTGGGAAAAACTTGGTAGAAAATTGCAAGAGGTACGTAATCAGTTAGACACCTTAGAAGACTGTGGGCGGAAATTTGTTCAAATTTGGGAAGAATTGGACCAAACTGAAATAAGGTCGCTTATTTTGAGTATGAATCGGCGTTGTCAAGAAGCTATTCGTGGTAGAGGCGGAAATACACGCTATTGACATTCCTTCTTTGCATCTTGTTCATGCCAATTTAATTTTTCGTTTCGATAATACATTTAAGTAAAAACATATGCTATAAAGTTGTATATTTCTGGTATTAATGAAGATAATAAACTGAATAGGTAAAAATGGTGATTGTTAAGAAAAGATAAGGCTAGACTACGATTTAAATTCTAACTAAAAATAAACTAAACTAAAGTGTAACTATTGAAGACCACAGGGTTTTACAAAATTTAATGAAAAAACGTTGCAATTGTTACACCCTGTAAGGAATAAAACAAAATTTCTTTTGAAACATAATAGAACATTCATATTCCTGAATAAAAAGGCTATCATACAAAAAAATCTCGAAATCGGACAAGAGGTCTAGACAAAAAACTACAAACATTACATTAACTACAAATTTTTTGGGGGTGCAAATGGAAGTGAAATCCACAACGACACTAGAAATAATGTCATTATCGAGAGAGGTTGTTGAAATTTGTTACTGTGCCCACTCTTTTTTTTCTATAATGGAATAAAAAATCCACAAAAACAGACGTCACCTGGAACTCAAAGATTACTTTTTATGGCGAAATCGATTTCTAGATCAGTTTTGGTTCATCTAGT